>QRFJ01000424.1:299012-351155 GCA_006176705.1 Cocos nucifera
AATATTAAATTTTAAAATTATATAATATTTAAAAAAAAATAAGAAAAAATTATTTTCAATCTATGGCAGCGGTTATAGAATAGATCTATAGCCGTAGGTATAATTTTTTTTAAAATTTTATAATATTATTTATTAATCATGTATATTTATAATAATTTATAAAATATTTATAATAAATATTATAAATATTTATTATAAATATTATAATTATCTACATGTCGTAGCTTTTGGATCGTGCTGTGGTGGTAGCTTGGAGTCGTGCCATATTGACGGTCGTGGACTAGATCTGTTAATGGATTGGATTCAGATTGAAATCTGAATATTCTAGATCAGGATCCAATTTTAATTACTGGTATCAGATCCGAATCTGAATATCCGACGGATTTATACTTAAGAGAGGAAGGAAGGGATCTGATCTCACCGCCATCAATGGGAGGGAGGGGGTCCGACCTCGCCACCATCATTAGGAGGAAAGGGGTCCGACCTCATCGGTGAGGAAGATCGGGAGAGCGAGAGTGGGAGATCGAGGGGCTCCGACCTCGCCAGCATCACTGAGAGGGATGGGGTCCGGCCTTGCCGACGAGGGAGATCGAGAGAGTGAGAGAGGGAGAGATGGGATCCATCCTCATCGGTGAGGAAGATCGAGAGAGGGATAGAGGAAGATCGAGAGATGAAAAAGCTGGGAGGGAGGGGTTCGACCTCATCGTCGTCATTGGTGAGAGAGATCGAGAGAGGAAGAGAGGGAGTGATAGAGGGGATGGCACACAATCGAGCCAGTTTGGATCATGATCGAGCCGACTGAGGGAGGATCCTAGTCGGATATCTCAAGCATAGAGCCGGTTGTCTTAGGCACGAAGATGGCTCGACTTTCGAGCGAATAAAATTTGATATGTCACGATGTTATATTAATTAATATTCATTAACGTTGTAGGTCACGAAGACACCGAAATGCCATCTTGCTTTCATCCCTGTCCCTTGGTGGATTACATGTAGTTCAGCATCCGAAGAGTGATCGGAGCATAATCCATCCACCTCGGCATTGACTGCTCAGGGGCCTCCACCGTCGGCATTTACTCCACCGATGGTATCTACTCCACCAATGGCATCTACTCCACCGACAGGTGAGCCTTTATTATCATTCATATCTACTACGCAGGCATTTGAGTGTACGTTTTTATTATATTAGCATAAATTTATTTTTTATATAGTACTTGTACACTTATATATTTGCATAATGTATTTGCATTGTAGGTGCATCATTCAGTCGGATATTTCACGGTCCCATACTATGACACATGTGTAGAACCGTCAGTATCAGGTGATGGTCTATTATGATGCGAAGGAGAGGTCGGTAGGAAAGATCGTATGAAAGATGCATTTCTTTTTTGGAGTGCTTGTGAGACGGTCGAATATCATTTTCGTAGAGCCCAGAGACTGACGTTTGATGGATGCTGCCGTCAGGGACTAGGTATGAAAGGAGATATGGGTAAGTACACGCATCTTAGTTATATTTATGCATTTTATATGTTGACACTATATTTGATTAGAATAATTTTGTAACTGATTTTTGATAAATTTATGCAAAGAAGGTATGACTTTCTCAATCATGAGAGGGCTCGAGATGTCCGACTGAAGAAGATCGAAAAATTATACCAAGATTAGAAGATCAAGCTCCACAGAGGATGGCTCGAGCACTGATGAGACACTCCAGAGGAGCTTGTTCTCTAGATACAGGACTGTCCTCCGAGTCAGTGGAAGAGGATGGTTAGACACTAGAGGAGCTAGGAGTTCGAGGTAAAATTTCTAACTTTTAAATTTTTTAATATACTTAAAATTTTATTTAAATATTTTTTAAATATTTATTATTTATTTGAATACTTGTTAGGCTACCTTTCATTAGAACCGGCAGAACCATGCAGTCCAGGAGTATACGCACACTCTAGGCCGCGAGTCTATGGCCAGTCATGTGCATAGAGAGGTAATTAATTTTAAATCTTACTAAATAAATTAAATTCATATTTTTTATTATCTTTTTGATAAATTTATTTTTTATTATAGCTGATGAGAGATCGAATGATGCCTAGCCGTAAGGACAAGATGGGCAGATCGATGAACACCGCGGTCGGACGTATTTTTGTAAGCATTAAATATATTAATATATGATTAGTATTATAATATTTTTTATAAAATATTATTTTAATTTATAATTATAGGATCAGTTAGATGCGCTCGCGAGCGAGGGCACGAATACCTCTGGGCCCCATGACCATCTGTCTCAGGTCTTGGAGCTTGAGCACTCTGGGAGGATTCGATGCAGGCCCAAACACATACCGACGAGCTAGTGGTCTGAGGTGAGCACCTCCTCATAGACTTTTAGTATCGTCAGCCGGAAGGAGCTTGAGAAAGTGTTGGCATGGGCAAATCATGCTACGACATGGGCAAATCGGGCTAAGAAGCGTGCATCTCATTCGGAGGACATCATGAGAGACATGATATCGACGCTCAGTGCACGTTTTAGAGTCACCAACTTCGAGAATATGTTGGCCCATATTTCAGCTTCAGCTCCAACTCTGGCTCCAGCTCCAGCTCCCGATGACGACGACGATGATGTAGATTTAGAAAATTTTTGATGTATTTTATTTTTAAAAAAAATATTATAATAAATTTTATTTGGTAATAAAATTTTAGCATTTCAGAATAATTTTTATATTTATTATATTTTTTTATGTTATATATCTATATTTATCAGATAAAATATATAAAAAATAAAAAATTTATTTTTTTAATTATTCAAGATCTATGACAGTGATTTTATAACCACTGTCATATCCGTGCCAATCGCTGTCATAGATTTCTAGTGCAAATGGTGCCAACCGCTGCATTAGATCTATAGCAGTGAATAAGAAACCGCTGCTATAGATCGCCTATGGCAAGGTTATATAACCGCAGTATAGATTAACTATGGCAGCGGTTACATAACCACTGCTATAGGTCAATCTATTACAGCGGTTTATAAACCGCTGCAATAGGATATCTATGGCAGCGGTTCAAATAACCACTGCCATAGAGCTACAGTGACGGCCGCAGTAGCAACGATTAGAAAACTACTGTCATAATCTATGACAGTAATTTTTTGAACTACGACAGTGGTTACGAACCGCTGTCGTAGTCCTTTTTTTGTAGTAGTGATTCGCTTAAAGGAGCCATGATGGACTACGTGCTTCGATTCGAGTTCAATGCCTTCAATAATGAGGCTAAATATGAAGCATTACTCGTAGGCCTTGGCATTGCCGAAAAGCTTGGAATAAAGGGCCAAGGGTCTTTACCAACTCACAGCTCATCGTCTGGCAAATCCAAGGAGAATATGGTGCTTGATGATCGAAGATGGCTTGGTACCTATGAAAACTCAAAGAACTCTCGGAGGCCTTCCAAAACCTAAAGGTGCAATGAATATCGAGATCAGAGAATGCCCAAACCGATGCTCTATCTCACCTTGCTACCTTGGGTTGTCCTAATCTTAACAAATGAATCTTCATCAAACATTTGCCAAAATCAAGCATCGAAGAAGAACCAACTATCCTACAGATTGATCATGAGCCGAGCTAGATGGATCCACTAATCAGCTATCTCCTTGATGGCATCCTACTGACTGAACCTACCGAGGCTTGAAGGATCAAACACCAATTCCCCAAGTATATCTATTTAGAAGGAAGACTATACAAAATGTCATTCTCACTGCCACTACTCCGGTGTTTACGACTGACCGAAGCAGACTATGTGCTCCAAGAGATTCATAAAGAAATTTGCGATAATCACTTGAGAGGTAATTCACTAGCTTACAAAGACATCCAACAAGGATACTACTGGTCCACTCTACAATGGGATGTGGCCAACCTTATCCACAAGTTCGAGCAATGCCAAAAATAGGCCAACATCTAATGGAGGCCAGCGCCAAGCTCACCCTAATCATTGCCCCTTGGTCCTTTGCTATGTGGAGGATTGACATCCTCGAGACATTCTTAATGACAACCGATCAGAGGAAGTTCCTGATCATTACAATCGACTACTTTATCAGGTAGATGAAAGCTGAGCCCCTAGCTTATATTCCTAAAAAGAAGGTCTAGGACTTTATTTAGAAATCCATTATCTGCCACTTCAGACTACCACCAACCATTGTCACCAATAATGGGCGGTAATTCGATAATCAGAAGTTTATAAAATTTTGCTTCAAACTATACATTGATCATAGACTCACTTCAGTTGATCATCCTCAGTCGAATGAGGAGCCTGAGGTGACGAATCAAACCATCCTACAAGGACTGAAGGCAAGGCTAGCTCATCCAAGCTAAAGAACTTTGGGCTGAAGAAATTTACAAAATACTCTGGACTTACCAGACGACTCTTCGAACCCCTACAGGAGAGGCCCAATTCAATCTCACCTTCGGCATCGAGGTAGTTATTCTAGTTGAGATGACTCCTTAAACCCCTATAGAAGAGACCTCATTCAATCTCACCTTTGGTGCTAAGGTAGTTGTTCCAGTTGAGATTGGAATGCTGACGACTAGAGTAAAGAACTACGATGAGCAAAAGAATTTGAGCCAACTTCGAGTGAACCTAAATCTACTTGAAGAAACCAAAGAGCAAGCTCGGATTAGAATGGCATCATATCAACAATGAGTGGTCCACTACTACAATGCATGGGTCTGGTTGAAGATGTTCCAATTCGAAGACCTCATCCTCCATCGAGCTGAGGTGTCAAAGCCTATCGAGCAAGGCAAGCTAGCTTCGAATTGAAAAGGTCCTTACATAGTCACCGAAGTCTTCAAGCTAGGAGCATACAAGATTGAAAGTCTTGACGGAGCCCCCATTTCTCAAACATAGAACACTAAGAACTTGAGAATGTACTATCATTGAGTTGTGAATCCCCTCATCTTATCAATAAGGCTTCTTCCTTGAGCTTCAATGCAGACTTCTTATTAAAATGGGAACATTCGACTGCTTGATCGACTAAGGCTAACGACTACAAAGGGGCTAATCCTCCAAGGATCCCACGTGGCCACATGTTGCCTTCGGTTCATAGACAAGTCGAGCGGAGGCCCATGGTGATAACTATGAAGGGACTAATGCTCCGAGGATCCTATGTGGCCACCTGGCGCTCTCCATCATGAATGGATTGAGCGGAGGCCGATAATGATGACTATAAATAGGCTAATCCTTTAGGGACCTCATATAGCTACCTGGCGCTCCGCATCCACGAACAAGTTTAGCGGAGGGCAATGATAACGACTATGAAGGGGCTAACCTTTCAAGGATCCCACATGGCCATCTAGCGCCCTCCATCTATGGAAGGATTGAGTGGAGGCTGAAAGCAATGACTATGAAGAAGCTAACCTTCTAGAAATCCCACGTAGCCATCTGGTGCACTCCATCACAGACGAGTTGAGCAAGGCTAATAATGATGACTATGAAATGGCTAATCCTTCAGAAATCCTACACGGCCACGTAGCGCTCCATATCATGGACGGGTTGAGCGGAGGCCGACGGTGATAAATATGAAAGGGCTAAGTCTCTGGAGATCCCACACAGCCATTTGATCCTCCTCATCCATGAATAGGTCAAGCAGAGGCCAACGATAATAGCTTGGTGAGAAGTACTGCAAATCAACTTTAGATCGACCTTGGACAACACCTTGTTGGAATCGCCCTAAATATCCCCATAGAGACCGGACTAAGGCGACGACAACGACTTGATGAAGATATCTTCACCAAATGACTACCAGCCACCTATGACATGACTTCAGACACCGAGGTCTTAGAATATGGTTCGAGCCAAGAACCTTAACTTTACAAAGAGTTAATGAGATTTCAAATTGAGGCTAGCTAACACAAACCTCAAGAGGTAACAACGGACTTCATTTCATTCGAAAGGTAATAAAAGTTCACTACAATAATTTACCAACAAAAAATATTAAACGCAACTACAAGGAAGAAAAGAAGCTAGTCTTTGGGTGTAGACAAAGCGGACTCCACGGCATCCTCAACAATAGGGACTGAGGCTTCAATTGGAGCAGGCTCGGGCAAGACAAACTTGTCCTCATCCAATGAAAATGCAACGAACCTCATTTTCATTGTTTCTAGGGCGAAGGCAACTCAAGTCCAACTTGGAGACCATCCAATGCAGATGTGCCTTGCAGGCATGGAAGCCATATATGTAGGTGACCTAGGAGGCTTCGATGACTTCGTTCTCAAATTTTACTAAGGCCTTGTACTCCTCGATACCTTTAAGTTTGGCCTTGACAATAGCCTTTGCCTTTTCCTCCCCAGCTGCAACCTCAACAAGCTTCACCTTATCCTCGACAATTTGTCTAGCTTTCTTCATGGCCCTTGCCTGAGCCTCGAATGCCCTGAGCCATTCTTCCAACAAGAGCTTCACTTGGTTGAAACCGACAAAGGCCTCGGTGAGAGCAACGATGTTATGTGCTAGCTACATGGCGAAATAAGAGTTAGGAACTACTACTAAAGGATAGAGGCGAGCATGAGAAGCAAGAACTCATCGCAAGAAGGCCACAATAAGAGGCTCCTACAACCTTGTCTAGGGGGCCCTCCTATTTGACTGATTAGTCGGCAATAGAATCATCTTCACCAACTCTCAGATGAACAGTGATTCTGGAGGGCGAAGCCATCCTCCTGCACTATCTTTGAAGCGATGGTGAACCCTCCTCCTCTGGATGGGACAGGGCCACGTTGAACCTCGCCAATCTACTTAGCACCTTGGAAGGAGGCAGGATTCGGCCAATTGGAGGAGAAAAAGCCCATGCGGACTCTAAAGCTATCAGTGCAGCAGATTGTAGCTACCTGACCATTATTAGTTCATCCTCAATCTCCACTGGATTGGCATGTGATGTTCCTGCGGATTGTGTCAGTGGGAGTGGGAACCCTCAACTGGATACTCCCCGACCTCTTCGATGAAGACTCCTGACCAAGGAACTTGTCTTCCTCTTCATCGCCAATTTGATGGATGAAAACGACAGCCTCATCACTACAAGATCAAGGATGGAGGATCGACTGGAACAAGGTAATTACTGATGCCGAAAACGATGGAAAAATCTTCCTCTTGTAACTATAATAGCGAGAGGGTGACTAGCAGTTGGGTGGTGGAAAATCTGCCCAAATAAGTAGCCAATCTATACAGACTACTAATGACGTAGATTTAATTGTCCAATCACTGGATCTTGCCACTTAGCTAACATCAGAAGCGACAATTCTTACAACTCTTTGCCACACCATCTCCAAATCAAGCCACGTAGAGTGATCTACAAAACACACTAGAAGGCCCATCAATGCCTGACACGTGGCAAGCCCCAGCAAATCTTGAAATGATCTCCAAATATCTTTTCTCCAAGTCTTTACTCCACACCCCCTCAAGCTCCTTTCCCTCATAATGACGGCATGGATAACGAAGCGATGCATTAACAACGTTCTAATACTCCCTCCATTGAATATAGCAAAATGGATGCTCTCGAAAGGGAGTCGGATCAACAATCAATGGCCGGTTTGGAGATCGACGATTTTCTGTAAAATCACTTCGAATTCAAAAGTAGGGGACAAATATTGTGAGGATAATTTGCTGATCAAAACCATCCTTCTGTTCAAGGTGCACCTTGACAGAACCATCTCGGACACAAGCATCGGCCCAAGACCTCGACCCTACGCTGACCCAAGACTACCAGCTCATTTATCCACATGGGCAAGATTTACCACTGCTCAACAACTTTGATTCTCAGGTTAGTAAAAAAAATTTCTATCCTAATAAATTAACAAAACATGACCTAAGGCCCAAAGGATCAAACCTAATGGCCTACAGATTCAGGCTAATAACCTACTGCTTCACCTTAATAAAAAGAGGTACTAATAGAATCCTAGGATAAGACCACTTTTGGAGGAAAAATACCACATCTCTCACTCCTACCATTCTCATTCTCTTTTCTCTATTGTTCTCAAGCTCCAACTAACTTAGGCATCGATGGATCCCCCATTAAAAAACCTCTGATCAATGCAAACTTTCCTTATAAGTCTCCTTCGACATCTTGATTTCCGGATGGCATCCAACTCCAGCCACCCAACACCAAATTGGAGACTTGAAGCAACAATAACTATTGTGTGCAAATATGGTATCACAATAAAAAAATATAATACTTACATAACAAACAAAGGACTAGCATAGATTTTCTTGTTATAATTTTACATTAATATTGAATATTCTTAAATGAGTTCTAAAATAGCCATTACAACTTGATAATACTTGATCACCAACTCACCTTGTATGTACAATGCATCTTCATATTATTTAACCATCATATCTACATAATGTAGAAAGGTGCACAGAACTGCAAACTGCTATAAGATTATGATTGCCATAATTTAAAACCATGAGCTACATTACCCCGCAAGGAAAACCAGGGCACGTTCTCAAGAGCACATTTTCTGATTCAGTTAATAAATGGCACATTTTAGAGTTCTGTGTCCAAAGAGCAAAGTGAAAAAATGCTAAAATTCTAAAATTTAGAAGGGCAACAAATACCTTGAATCCAAAGTAGAAATTGTTTAGTTCGAAAGAATAAACCAACAAACTATTCCACTTATGAAGTTTTGAGGCAGCAATATAGCTCAAACAACAACAATGCTTGATACCACCAGCTTCAGAAGAATGCAATAGCCATTCTCATTCTCATTCTCTTTTCTCTATTGTTCTTAATAGAATGCTTAATAGAATCCTAGGATAAGACCACTTTTGGAGGAAAAATACCACATCTCTCACTCCTACCATTCTCATTCTCTTTTCTCTATTGTTCTCAAGCTCCAACTAACTTAGGCATCGATGGATCCCCCATTAAAAAAACCTCTGATCAATGCAAACTTTCCTTATAAGTCTCCTTCGACATCTTGATTTCCGGATGGCATCCAACTCCAGCCACCCAACACCAAATTGGAGACTTGAAGCAACAATAACTATTGTGTGCAAATATGGTATCACAATAAAAAAATATAATACTTACATAACAAACAAAGGACTAGCATAGATTTTCTTGTTATAATTTTACATTAATATTGAATATTCTTAAATGAGTTCTAAAATAGCCATTACAACTTGATAATACTTGATCACCAACTCACCTTGTATGTACAATGCATCTTCATATTATTTAACCATCATATCTACATAATGTAGAAAGGTGCACAGAACTGCAAACTGCTATAAGATTATGATTGCCATAATTTAAAACCATGAGCTACATTACCCCGCAAGGAAAACCAGGGCACGTTCTCAAGAGCACATTTTCTGATTCAGTTAATAAATGGCACATTTTAGAGTTCTGTGTCCAAAGAGCAAAGTGAAAAAATGCTAAAATTCTAAAATTTAGAAGGGCAACAAATACCTTGAATCCAAAGTAGAAATTGTTTAGTTCGAAAGAATAAACCAACAAACTATTCCACTTATGAAGTTTTGAGGCAGCAATATAGCTCAAACAACAACAATGCTTGATACCACCAGCTTCAGAAGAATGCAATAGCCATTCTCATTCTCATTCTCTTTTCTCTATTGTTCTTAATAGAATGCTTAATAGAATCCTAGGATAAGACCACTTTTGGAGGAAAAATACCACATCTCTCACTCCTACCATTCTCATTCTCTTTTCTCTATTGTTCTCAAGCTCCAACTAACTTAGGCATCGATGGATCCCCCATTAAAAAAACCTCTGATCAATGCAAACTTTCCTTATAAGTCTCCTTCGACATCTTGATTTCCGGATGGCATCCAACTCCAGCCACCCAACACCAAATTGGAGACTTGAAGCAACAATAACTATTGTGTGCAAATATGGTATCACAATAAAAAAATATAATACTTACATAACAAACAAAGGACTAGCATAGATTTTCTTGTTATAATTTTACATTAATATTGAATATTCTTAAATGAGTTCTAAAATAGCCATTACAACTTGATAATACTTGATCACCAACTCACCTTGTATGTACAATGCATCTTCATATTATTTAACCATCATATCTACATAATGTAGAAAGGTGCACAGAACTGCAAACTGCTATAAGATTATGATTGCCATAATTTAAAACCATGAGCTACATTACCCCGCAAGGAAAACCAGGGCACGTTCTCAAGAGCACATTTTCTGATTCAGTTAATAAATGGCACATTTTAGAGTTCTGTGTCCAAAGAGCAAAGTGAAAAAATGCTAAAATTCTAAAATTTAGAAGGGCAACAAATACCTTGAATCCAAAGTAGAAATTGTTTAGTTCGAAAGAATAAACCAACAAACTATTCCACTTATGAAGTTTTGAGGCAGCAATATAGCTCAAACAACAACAATGCTTGATACCACCAGTTTCATTAGAATGCAATAGCCATGTATCAACCTAAGGCCACACTATCGAAAACCATATCTATGGGTTAAAAGAAGTGCAAGAACAACTCCATCAAGTCACAAAAACAAAAAAAATTGCAAAATGTGAAAGACAGGTATCTCAGAACAGTTTAGAGTTTAGATACTAAATGGTGGCATTTGAAGTACCATACAGATATCATAGTGGAGGCATTTGCTTCCAAAATCATTTTGCATTTGCATTGTAGCTGTGCCTAAAGTTTCAATTGTATTGCAGAACTCGAAGCTTTGGGACACCTTTTATAGAACCAAACCCTGGTGTCACCCATTCTCCTCACATGTAGACAATATTCAATCTATAAAGTTTCGCTTTTGAGAGTACAACTCGCATAAAAAAGCACAACAAATTATCAATGGGTAAAAAAGAGCACAGGAACAACCCTATCGAGTCACAAACACAGAAGAATATAATTGCAACATGACAGAAATTTCAATATGGTCTAAATGATACATTTGATTGATCCAAGCGGTCAGATATATTCATTACATCTTCTGTGATCTTTCAGGTGGTAATTTGATGCAGCAATCTTTAGGCATAGTGACAAAACCTTTAGCAATTGAAGTACCATACAGAAAACATGGTGGAGGCATTAGCTTCAAAAATCATTTCTCATTCACATTGTTGATGCTCGAGCAAAGCTCGAAAATCTAGAATATTCATCTTTCAGAAGAACTTGTGGGTTTCCTTGTTCAACCTACAAAGAGATCAACAATACAATCATTTTAGAAAAAAGAAAGAAGGAAAAAAGGCCTTTCAATTGATATCATATCAAATAAATCATGTTAGAGTTCACAAACCAGATATGGGCAATTATGTCATCCACTTAGATATGATTATAAACAATACCAGTTATATTAAAGCATAAGCATGAACAATGGGACACCAATTATGTCATCCACTTTGTCGCACAGGGGTTTGAATTCACAGTTAGCAACATCAATGAACACAGAAGAATGAAATAGATAAACCTAAGTTGGATAAGTTAGGTGCCCAAATTTATATTTCAGCTCTATGACCAAAACATACTCTGATAAGTGGAGATTGGATGACTGAATCAGGTCTTTTGGAGGGCATCTGGTTCACAGATTTGACTACGATTCTACATGTCCAAAAGAAACTACAGTTTGCTTCAGGAAGATTGTATTACTATAATGGAAATAAAAAATAACTCTCGGTTCTCTGAATGCAATTGGTAGCTTGCATAAGTCCATAAGCCTAATTTTTTTAAAAAAATGAGAGGTTATAGAACCAAAAAATTCCACCAGAAAGTTGCCTGTATACAATTTTCCAGCCTGAGCACTACTTTTGATGAATATTTGTATACATATTATCAGCATGTATGTACATCTATATTACAGATACACAATTCTTTTCCTTTTTGCGTATGTATGTTGTTATTTTGGTTGGGTGGGGGTGTGGGCCAGGGAGGTGGGCTGCTAGTACCTCCTTTTTCACCCTTTTTGCTCCTACAAGCTTTTAGAGTTTCCTCATTTTCCTTTTCTCCCCCCCCACCGTTCCTTTCTGACACGGTTTATTTGTTTCATGTTTGTTTTAATCATTGAGCTCTTTCCCATCTCAGCCGTGTTCGATGATCTTTGAGAAGCCTCTTGCTGACTTCTGCATCAACCACTGGTTCTTCAAATGTTCCTTGTTAAGATCAATCTTTCTTTTACTGTCAGGAGCTCTAACTCCACTCATTTTGACTGCCCTTCATTGCCTCCCTTATGCCTTCCAGATGCTTCTTGAGAATATCTATCTCCCATAATATTCAGCTCAATAGCAGACCCCAACTATTCTGGGATTAAGACTTAGTTGAGTTGAGTCTTAAAAAAAAAGTTTTGCAGTTATCTAGAAAACACCATGAATATGAGGGATAATATAATAATAGCATTAGAAAATGAATATAGAGAGAAGAAAAAAAAACACAGGAGAGTACTTATAAAAGATACAAGTAGACAGAAAAGTCAAAAAGTTCCAAAAGTTTCTCCATCAGAAAATGGGGCAATAAAGGGACTCATGTATGACCTAAGAGTTGAGAATACCATGGGAAAAGAAGTCCAGGATGGAACAAGTTAAAAAGAACTTGACATGTTTCTTTGGATGAAACTTACAGCCTTAGGCAAAGGATGAATGCTTAAAAACAATGTGTACCATCTTCATCGAATAAATGAAATTAGGTTACTGGTTATGACCAGTATTATAATATTTAGCTATAAAAAACAACAAATTCTTGTCAAATAAGCAATAAAGATTAAACCATTTGACCATAACTTTCCTATATAGAGAGAGAGCCAGGCTAGAATCAGGTCGATTGAATTTGGATTCAGATCTGATTAGATCAAAACTCTATAATAGGGATCCTACATCAATGATTCAAATCATTGAATATGATCTACTATCTCAAAACTGTTTGCACATAAAAAATTATATAATCTATGCATCAAGTAGTCAAAAATTAGACAGCCTAAATAAAATTAAATTAGATATATTTTTTTATCATTTGATGCATAGGCTAGAGGTCTTCAAATCATATAATTTTTTATATGCAAGTAGTTTTGAGATAATAGATCACATCCAACGGTTTGAATCATCGACGTACGACCCCCATTGTCCAATTTTAACCTAACCAGATCTAAGCCCAAATTCGGTCGACCTTATATATATATAGAGAGAAAGAGACTGGGCTCCGGTCGACCAGATCGCAGTCCATATCCGATCGGATCCCCGATCGTTGGATCAGCGCGCATCTCTAAAAACAAGCGCCTGAAAAAACGCGCCTTCAGGCTGAAAAAACTTGAAGGCGCCTTCATTTTTTTTTTCAGGCGGCGCCTATTTTTTTCAGTCCCGACGATGCCTGAAAAAAAAAACTAAAAAAAAAAGGCACCTTCAAGCGCCTTGAAAAAAAAATTTTAGGCGGCGGCTTTTTTTTTCAGGCTTGAAAAAAAAAAAGCGCTTCAGGGTTGGAAAAAAAAAAACAGGGGCCTTCGGTGCCTGAAAAAAACACGCCACCTTCAGTTTTTTTTTTTCCAGGTGCAGGCACAGATCTATTTTTTTCAGCCTGAAGGCACGCCTTTTTAGGCACCTATTTTCGAAGATGTGCGCTGATCCAACGGTTGGAAATCCGACCGGATATGGAATAAGATCTAGTCAACTAGAGCCCAATCTACCTCTCTCTATATATGTATATATATGTATGTATATGTATGTATGTATGTATATGTATGTATGTATGTATGTATGTATGTATGTATATGTATGTATGTATATGTATGTATGTATGTATGTGTGTGTGTGTGTGTGTATATATATATATATGTATGTATGTATGTGTGTGTGTGTGTGTGTATATATATTTATATATATATATATATATATATATATATATATATATATATATATATATATATATATATATGTATGTATGTATGTATGTATGTATGTGTGTGTGTGTTTGTGTATGTGTGTGTGTGTGTGTGTGTGTATTTATATATATATATATAAATATGTGTGTGTGTGTGTGTATTTATATATATATATAAATATGTGTGTGTGTGTGTGTATCTATATATATATATAAATATGTGTGTGTGTGTATTTATATATATATATAAATATGTGTGTGTGTGTATATAAATATGTGTGTGTGTGTGTGTGTGTGTGTGTATAAATATGTGAAAATTGGTTTAGCCTTACCAGGTTCCCATGGTCAAGAATTAAAATCTTGTCCATGCTCAAAACTGTAGAAATGCGATGGGCTATTGTCAGAATTGTCATGCCTTTACATTCATTGGAAATTGTATTTTGTAATGTCAATGCTGTCTGAGTGTCAACATTGGCCGTGCACTCATCCAAACAAAGTATCTGCATTAAAAAAAGTGCCATCTGTTAAGCAATATTCTAATTGAATTTTTCTAGCTACGGTTAAAAAATTACTTGCAAGGCTAAGAATAGCAATGTTTGAGTTAGATATATCATGCAACTTAAATTCCTCCTAAGTCTTAGCAATATTGATTGACAGCCATTTGTGAGACACTAATAATGAATTCTTGTATTAAAATTAATCTGATGCTAAGAATTGTTTTCAATCATTGATAATCAACATGCTTTTCTAGCACCATGACACAATATTGTGATCAGATGAGTACACAAAAAAAGAGTCAATTTTTTGAGAATAAAATATATAACATTGTAAAATGGAGTCTGTGCTGAAAATTATGAAGTCCATAAGACAGAATCATTACTTTCAAAATTTAAAGAACAATCTATGCTGAAAATCCTGGATCAGCAGTATAGATATCAAACATCAATATAATAACAACCATACTCTAAAACTTAGTCTTATGTTTGAGATAGCTTATCTGCTATTTTCAGCTGGTTGATTTCAATGGTAAAGGCATATCACATAAATGCTGCACTCAAGATCACAAACTCATCAATCAGTCATTGATGCATTATCCAAATGAGAAGAAAAAGGTGAGCATGAATTGACTGCAATAGCAGGAGGGGATGTGTGTGTGCATGCACACATGATCTATGCTTTAAATCCTGGATCAGTGTTTAGGCATTATAAATATCAAACATCTATATGAGATATGGTATAAGCATATAGCATATACATTTTACCTTAGATCACAAACTCAAATTGGTGATTGATGCATTATGCAATTGAAAAGGAAAAAAAAACTACAGATAAATTTACTGGCAACATCATAAGAAGGTGCATGTGCCCTCCTTGTTTAAAAACCAAGACTTCCTGTACCACTTCAATATATTTAAGAATACCACTGGAGATGCATATTCTATGCACAAGTATGCATGCACACTCAGACACCAACAACATATGAGCAACGATAACCATACTGTGAAACTTACTCTTATGTTTGAAGTCAACATATGCGCTCCATTAAGAACACAAACTTGTCAATTGTTGATGGATGCATTATCCAATTGAGAAGATGAAAAAACACATATAAATTGACGATCATGGCAGGAGAGAGAGTTGTGCACTCCTTGTTTAAGAACCGAAACTTTTCCACCACTAATAGTATATTTAAGAAAATTGTTGAGGACAGCACACGGAAGGCTATAGCCATTGTAATTATATACGTAGGTCCACAATAGCGGATTTGCTTGCAAACAATGCAGCCTTGCATGTACAATTTCATGGTGTAAAGCAATAGAATTACTTTCCAAGCTTGATACAGATTCAAACTTCGTATTGGAGATTGACCAATCTACTGTCAATTTCAGTCGTTGGTTTCTATCTGTGTGACCTCTGGTCTGCATGACTTCATTCAATGGCAACACCTGCCATATGGTGGTCAAAATATCGCAACATGATCACTGACCAGTATGAAATATTCATGCCAGACAGCCAACCATCCAAATGACTCACTTGATTGTCATATTCCACAACAAGGAGCAAGAATCACATGAAAAGTGTTTGAGGATCTATGCCCTCATCTACTCCACACCCCCCCCCCCCCCCTCATGTTGCAACATGCACAATGGTCACTAATTCTGCAGAAAGTGCACTATTATGTTATCGTCATGATGAAACCAGACATTTTGCTCAACAGCTGTTTTGGGCGACACTCTTCATAGCTTAAATGTTGGTTTGACTAAACTTCATTACATCCACATTGGTAAGTTAAACAGACAAAGAATTATGCAAAATAAAGTAAAACAGCTACAGCCTTCCGGGAAAGTAGCCATAGGAAAGGCAAGAATGAACTTTTATTAAATATTGGTTGTCCTCTCAGGTGAAATAATAAATTGATCTGAGTCTTTGTTTTCCCTTGTTTACGGTTTACTCCCACAGTCAACACCCAATCACTATAATTTTCACCATAAATGAAACAAGAAACTCCCAGCAATCATCAACACATCCTACTAAAACAACTGCTCAAAAGAATAAATCTAGAAGTTAGAAGAGTCCTATCAACCAAAGTAGTAGAAGTTCCATCATGTTATTCATTTCGCTGCAGCAAAATTATCTCAGAAATGTGAGAACATATGCTCCCAGGTTTAATGTCCCATATAATACTTTGTTGGAGGCTTGGAGCTAATAGCAAAAATAAACTCATGCGCACATTTTTAGGAAATTATACTGATCAACAAACAAGGAACACAGCTTTGGGAAGATGCCTATGTTGTACCCTTTTTAATCTAAACAAATCCAGATTTATCTGTCACATAGCTAAACAGGTACATGCATATCCACATATAGCACTGGTATAATGAAGAAAATAAGAAACTATTCCCAAACAGGAGAAAATGTTTACAAACAGCGAGCACACATTGTTAGTGTCAGCAGCACCAGTATGACAGCTAAACCATATCCAAATAGGAGGGACTAATGTTAGACACAAAATAATGTGTGCTCCATTCAGAAGCTATACTGGTCAATGGCTTTGGGGAAGATGTTTATACTGTACTAATTTGTTTCATATCTAACAGATCCAGGTAAATCAATTAATAATGCCAGTATAATGGAGAAACTATAAGCAAACAGGAGAAAATGTTGATTTAGGAACTTCCAGTGGTTGCATTTAGGTAAAGGCGTGCATGCTACAGCTGTTGATGTGTATTATATTTCTATTCAGATAGAATACATTAAAAAGTTAAACAAAGTTACAAGCTTACAATTCTTAATTTCTTATGCATGAGAAGTCATATTGGAGTGTCTTACCTTAGAAGACTTAATAATTGCACGTGCAAGGCATATAAGCTGCCGCTGACCAACTGAAAATGATGTGCCACTTTCTTTTACATGAAGGTCAAGCCCGCCAGCTGATTCTATCTCTGCCTTAATATGGCATTTTTGAAGAGCGTCCCAGATCTTTTCATCTGTCGTCATGCCAGACGGATCTAGGTTTTCCCTAGGACATGCAGAAGACAAAATTAAAAACCTTGCATGCTTAAAATCAAATACATGAACCAGGAAGTACATAGTACATGTTATGTACTAATATCCCATGCATTAAAGAGATTACAAACATGTTAATTTGAGAAACTTAGGAAAAAAAACTACTTTAAAGGGATCATGATTTAAGCTTCATTGCTTGGAGGTACCTTAGAGAGCCTTTGAATAAGAATGGGCTTTGGGGAACTACCGCAAAATGTCCACGAAAATTCCTGATAGCAATATCAGCCACATCAATGCCATCAACTAAAATGCGCCCATTACAAATGGGAGTAAGGCGAAAGAGTGCATTAAGTATACTGGATTTTCCAGCTCCTGTCCTTCCAACAATTCCAACCTAGCATGGTATAATAAATATTGTCAGAAAAGATACTGCAAACTATCCCAAAAGCAAGTGCAATAACACCCGAAAAACTGAACAGATAACATGCATGCATGGTACAATCTATCAACTAGACTTATGTCTGCATTTCTGTAACAGGTCTCCACACTGCACTGACCTGCATGCCAGCTGCAATATAAAATGAAACATCATTTAGAGCAGCTGGCAATGATGGCTTATATCTAAGAGTGACATGTTCAAATACAATCTGTCCTTGCATAGGCCATTCTGGATGCACGGATTGTGATCCCTGAAGTCCTTCTTGAGGAATATCCATGTACTACAAGAAGTAGAAAATACATCAGTGATAGGTCAACGTTTGAGTGAACCATTAGAAAGATTATCAATTCACCTCAACCACTCTCTCAACAGAAACCATTTCCTTCTCTGTCTCTGTGAAACTAGTAAGAAAACTGCTCAACAATGAGACAACCGGTGCTGCATAAGACAGGGCCAAGCCTACCTGCAGTCAATCAAACTATTCCTAAGTTTTCTACAGGCGCAAGTTTGAGATGACCTCTACAAATATTGACTTTGCTGAAAATTAAGATCCAAAGAATGTGACTTTAAGGGTGAAGAATGTGTTTCATGGGAAAACTTACAAGTCCGGGCGTACCAAAGCTAAGTGGAAAATTGCCACGGCAACCAATAACAGCCATCACAGCAATGAATAAAATGACAAATGCTGCCAGCAACTAAAATATTTCTCTGGTCATTGCAACAAGTATGACTCTTGAAAACAAACACTATTAGTGACAAAAGCTAAATATCCTATACAACCAGCTGCTTCAAGTGGCTGACTATATGCAAGAGAGTCAATAGTATAGAATGAACATGAAATCTATTAAAAAATAAAAAATAAAAAAGAAAGAACCATACTTGGAGTCGCAGAGAGAGCCACAAACTTGATGTTAGTTCTGAATAGGAAGTTTGCTGATACCGCGTGACATGCTCCATGAATCTAGCCATGAAAAATTCCTGTCCGTTTACCTCATTAGGTGAAAAATTGGTCTCAAAATAAAAGTTCTGAAAGTTAATAAGACTTCGGAAGTCAAAAGGATATTATTGGAAGTATGACAAAATATGCTGGAGCAAGCTGCAGAATTTCTTTATCTTCTGGATTAGAAATCAACTTCACAACAAAGATACCAATCATTCATGAAATTGTAAATTTGCACAATTAAACTCTTTACATGCTTGATATTACCGGTAGCTGTTGAGCACTCACACAAGCTACATCTAAATCAGAACTGTAAGTTCTAGGAACTCTCACCTAGCGGTGTGCAAAAAACCGGCTGAACAGCAAACCCAATCGAAACTGGTCTTTTTGGTTCAGTCTATATCTGTTTTTTTTTTTTTTTTCCAGAATTTCATTTGGCTTCAGTTTGAGGAGGTCTTGAACCGAATAAATTTGGTTCAGTTTCGATTTGTGTTTTCAGAAAACCAATTCAAACCAACCCCACCCAACCGATGTGTACATATATACAAACATAAACATTCAAACCAACCCAACCTGACTCAATATATATATATATATATATATATATATATATATATATATATATCAATTTCCTATTTTTTTCTTATATTTTCTTTTATATATAAAATAGAATAGCAACCCGATAAACTGAACCAAACTTTTTGGGATGGTTTCAAGCAGTTTTTGTAGATGATCGGCTTGGTTCAATTTTAGGAAATCGATTTAAATCGGTTCAGTTTCAGATTTAGCTCCAAACTGACCCAACCTGTGCAGACCCCTACTCTCACCCATTTATATGAGGACATGATTATGTGATGAAGGCAGCAGAACAAGTCAGATGAATCTGCTAGACTACTTTCATGTCTCTTTTGTTGAAACTTTATTATTTTTAGTTATTTTATATTATCTTATTTATCTTTCCTATCTTACCCTTGATGAGTTGTCTTGTGCTTGTATTGTAACGAGGGTAACTTAGAAAATTTTTATTTGTATACCTATTATATAAAGGCCCTTAGTCTAATCACTGGGTTATTGCGATCAATTCTTTCAACATGGTATCAATCTGTCATTTCAAGTCCTACTCCTTTACCTATGATCTCTACTGACGATGATGAGCCACTTTTGAAGTCCGAAGATGCATCATGTCAGATTGAAAAATCTTTGCAGGTTTATTCTAGGCGCAAGAAAACTGATTGTGGTGGATCTCCTGGTCCTGAGTTACCTGCTCCTACCTCTACCAATCCTATAGATCCAGCTCAAAATGATCTTGACATGGCTATAGCATTGCAGAAAGGTAAAAGAGGAATCTCCTCTTATTCTATATCCCATTTCACTTTCATATTACATCTATCCAAAAGTATTACTTCTTTTGTGTCATCTCTATCCTCTATTTCTGTACCTAAGATATTTGCAGAAGCAATTGCTGTACTAGGGTGGAAGGCTACGATGGATGATGAGATGAAGGCTTTGCTGTCCAAAAATATCTGGACCCTTGTTACTTTACCTCCTGGAAAGAAAACTGTGAAATGTTGCTAAGTGTATATAGTCAAGTATCTACCTGATGGATCTGTTAAGAGACTCAAGGCAAGACTGCCAAAGGATTCACACAAACATATGGGATGGATTACTTTGAAACCTTCTCATCTATAGCTTGGCTGAACTCTCTGAGAGTAATTTTTTCTCTTGCTATAAATCTAGATTGGCCTCTTCATCAACTAGATGTTAAAAATACATCTCTATGGTGAATTAGAAGAAGTGTATATGGATCAATCTCCAGGTTATGTGGTTCAGGGGGAGGATAAGAAAGTTTGCAGACTACAACGAGCTATCTATGGTCTTAAGCAGTCACTAAGGGTCTGGTTTGATAAATTCAGTAGAATCATTGGTCAATATGATTTTACCCAATGTTATACCGATCATTCTATATTTGTATGTTGTCGAGATAATAGTGTGGTTATACTTGTGGCTTATGTTGATGATATCATTGTGACAGGGAATAACTTGCAGATGATTACACAGACTAAACAGTGGCTTAAGGATAAATTTTAGATAAAAGAACTTGGATCACTGCACTACTTTCTTGGTATTGAAGTTGTCCATACCAAGAACACACTAAATCTATCTCAATGCAAGTATATTTATTACAAGAAACTGGTATGCTAGATTCCAAACCTGCTGAAACTCCAATGGATTCTAGCTTTAAGCTGACAACCGAAGATGGTGACTTGTTTAGAGACTGTACAAGCTATAGGCGGCTGATTGGCAAGTTGATCTATTTTACTGTGATTCGCCCTGATATCTCATTCACTGTTAGCATCTTGAGCTAGTTTATGGATGCACCTAGAGTTTGTCATTGGGAAGCTGCATGTCGGATGTTAAGATATCTAAAGAGCTGCCCTGAAAAAGGGCTTACTTATAACAAAAATGATCATTATCGGCTTACTACTTTTACTGATGCTGATTGGACTGGATCGTGTGAAGATAGACGTTCCGCTACTGGTTATTGCACCTTCTTAGGCAGCAATCTAGTTACTTGAAAAAGCAAAAAGCAATGTACTGTTGCTCATTCCATCTCAGAAGCCGAATATCGTGCTATGACTCATATAGTTGGAGAACTCATATGGTTAAAAAATCTCTTACTTGAACTTGGCTTCTCTCATTCTACACCTATGAAAATATTCTATGACAATCAATCAACCAGTCATATTGCCTCAAATCCTATCTTCCATGAACGGACTAAACATATTGAAGTGGACAGCCATTTTGTTTGTGATGCTATTCTCAAGAAGCTGGTGACTACATTTATTCGTTCAGCTGATTAAACTACAAATATATTTACTAAGGCACTCTCCAAACAATCCTTTCAGGGTTGTTGCTTCAAGCTAGGTTTGCAAGATCTATATACTCCAGCTTGAGGGGAAGTGTTGAGACTTTGTTATTTTTAGTTATTTTATGTTGCCTTATTTATCTTTCCTATCTTACCCTTGATGAGTTGTCTTGTACTTGTATTGTAATGAGGATAACTGAGGAAGTTTTTATGTGTACCTATTATATAAAGACCCTTAGTCTAATCGCTGGGTTATTGCAATCAATTCTTTCAACATCTTGAATTAACTGAAAGCATGTTGTGTTTATTTGTCCAGGAGAATGCTTAACTCCAATAGCGAGAAAATCATTGGTCATTAGGAAAGTCAAGTTAAAAATTCAAAACAAAAAAGTCTAAGATATGTTCACATGACAGCAAAATCTCATTTTTAACGAAGAAGCAAAGAGGGCTGAAGAAGCATGGGCCTCAAAGATTTCTCAAGCATGGTCAACTTTCCCATTGACCAACTTACCCATGTTCTCATGCTTCTCAAGGTGGATAAGTTATTTTCCTATGGATAGCATTTACCCATGAAATCGAGGAAAGCCTTACCCACCTAGGAGGTGGGTAAGCCATTTTCCCATCAACCAGAAAAATAATCTTTTTTTTTAATCTCATTCCTAATATACCCCCAACCATATAATAATATAATACTATCTTATATATAATACAATACAATATTATTATCGGATAATAATATTTTATTATTTTAATATAATATATTATTATAATAATATAATATTATAGTATAATATCTTATTTTACTATTATAATATAATATTGATATCTTATATTATTATAATAATAAAATATAATATAATGTAATAATGTATTATTTAATATATATTGATATTTTATACTATATTATAATATATATTTTATTTTATTTTATATAATATATATTATCTACATGTATGAATATACATTATATAATACTATATATTATAACATACAAAATATAACATATATTATTATATTATATATAATAATATTTATATAATAAAGGATGTTATGGAAAATATGAATAAATCGTAGCAACTTCTCCAGAAAACTAGTAATACAAAAAAACATGGATAACATATTCTCGAGCTATTTTCTAATGTATAAAAGAACGTGGATTAATTATTTTTCTATCTAACCGTACATTTGGTTGAAATCATGAGAGAAAGAATAGATGAGATTGGAAGGATGGATGGTCTCCATCCACCGTTTGATTCAAAAAGTTATAGGAAGGATAAATGAAAAAGGAGGATTGTCCATCTACCTTGGCCCATCAATTAGGATGCAAGAATGGATGGATTTTTGCATTGACAAAATTATTCCTCACAAAACTATAATATTTTTTTATTTTTTTTATTTATATTATTTATATATATTTTTATATATACTATTAATCATATACTATTAAATTTTATTACTAACTATTTTAATTTTAGTACATAATTTTGATAATTATAATTAAATAATTAGAATTATCTTCTACAATTTTTATTTAATATTTTTAATTAACTACTTGTATAATATTAATTAATTATTTAAATTAAATTATAAATTAATTATTATTTATATAAATAATATATCATTAGTTCATTAATATTTTATTTATAAAATTATTTATTAAATTAAATTAAATTAAAATTAAATATTTATATAATTTTATATAATTATAGTTTATAATGATTATAAGTTTATATATACTTTTTTAGTATAAATAAGTGTTATAAATTAATAATAGTAATATTTTATCAAAAGATAGTCTTGTAAAAATGTTATATAAATATCATACATCCTTTCTTTCATTTCTCCTGTACCAAACAGAGGGAATCATTTCTATCCATTCTTCCATGTTTCACCAAACATATGAAAGGATAGATAAATCTTTCATCCATCCTCTCTCTCATCCATCCTTCCTCCATCCATCCTCTCCTTCAATCCATCCTTTTTCTTAGCCTTGCAATCTTATAGATATCTTTTTCCCCAATCTTAGTTTCTAATTGATACAAGTCTTCATACATCTTGAATCTAGCCTCTCATACCACTTTCTAATGCCTCCTTAGCCCCCTTATAACCTTCATATGTGCCTCCATTCCTCCATTTAGACAGTCTACTATAGCACTCTCTTTTTGCCTTAACCGCCAATGTTACCATCCCATCTATATAAAACTATTTTGAGTTTCATTAGAGGCTTGTAGATAATTTTTCTTAGCAACATAAGCGTCCCATTTATACTAGAGTAACTATTGTGAATGCATTGCATAATATTTCTTGTGTGAGGTTTAAGGATTGTTGATAGTGTCATAAAGCAAATAAAACATGAACCAATGTCTGATCATGGTCCTCTATTTGCCGAGCCTTGGGCAATCAGCAAGGATTGCACAGGTATACGTAGATTCAGAACCGAAATAGATTTCCTCACCCTTCTTTCTATACTGCATCAAGGTGAGTGAATAGCTTGGTTGATGCGAGTTATCATAGAGGACATTTTTGATACTTCTGTAGCTTTTGAAGAAGTCAAGATAGAGCATATATCAGATTGCAGAGAAGTTAATGATGTAGCTGACTGACTTCCCAAATAGGGAAATTGCCAAGGCATAAATATGGATTGGTCTTCAAAATCTTATTATCTGTTTATGTAACTCAACTAACGTATATGGATATCTCAGCCACCCAGAGGGATTGTCTTAGAGAGGGTTCTAATGACCATTTTTCTTTTTTTAAAAAAAATACATGAATCAAAATCACATGATTTAGCAATATACCGCAATAAGATATGCCTAATAGAGAGTAAACATAGACAATAAATAATAAAATGACTAAATTGGATAATGAGGTTGCCAGAACAAAACTAGGATACCATATTTTACCTCTTTTTTAAGTGCCCTTATAGTTGATGAGCCATCCAATGTTTCTGTGAAACATGAATAGATAGGTGAGCGAGAAACACTATCAAGCCTCCTCAGTTCACGTGATGTGGACCTATAGTAGAACTGCAATACAACAATCATGACAATTAAACTATCCTTCAGCTCTTTAGATGACCACGTAGAGTGAATATTTTTGTTTTTCAAAACCAAACCTCGAAACAGGTTCAAAAAATAACACATTATTTTGTCATTAACATCCATTTCTTAACATTAAAATGGCAAACAACAGTCCAATATTTCATTCTGATAAAACCCAGTTAGGCTGGACCCTGTTATTTCCATTGTAATAGTAAATGACTTCCATTGTAATAGTAAATGACATTTTAGGAGGAGGGTCTGTTCTTTAGAGGATATCAGCATTACTGAAAGCTCGCCATGATGTTAACCGAGGTACAAACTGTTGGGGAATAGGAATAGTCCCACATCGAATAGGCAAAGGACCTTTGTTGGCATTAACCTACTAGCTTAAGCTTTTGGGTTGGACTTTAATAAAATATTATTTAGATCACACACACACACACACACACACACACACACACACACACATATATATCCCAAACTATAGGCTTATATCAGTTTGTCACTATGTTATAGAAATTAGGAAATGAAATGGCTTATGACGATCAGAAGAAAAATGTGGGAGGATAAGTACCTGCAATTTGCTGTAAACATACCACAATGGAAACAACAAAAGCAAGAAAATTATCTGCACAATGTTATGTATGGATGACAAGCACAGTTAATTTGATGCAAAATTTTTGTTAATGGAGAATAATATAAATTTTGATTTTTTATCTATATAATAAAGAGTTATGTCACCTGCACATAGGACAAAACCACCACAATGCCCAGTAGACTATAGAAATTGGCCAGGAGAATGTTGAGAATAAAAGGAAGAGAATCATCAAGGGTGTACAAATCTGAGGACAATCTGCACACTTGCACAGAGTAATAGAATTTGTTGAATAGGAATTTTTGAACAGTAAGAAGCTTTTATAAAACCATAGTAATAATTACCTGTTGAGTATTCGCCCACTAGGATTCTGGTCAAAAAAATGTACAGGTGCATTGACAAGCTTATTCAGAAGCTTGGTATGCACCTGAACTGCAGCACGTAGACCACCATATGAAAATGAGAATGCCCTTGCTAAAGTGAAAAGGGAGTTTGCCAAGCCAAAGATGGAGAGAATAACCTATAGAAACAATCAAAACTTAACTAGTATGCTATGTGAGAATATGTGTTCCTTGCATCAAGGAGATTTTCAACTTATAAACAACAGATAATTGCAACATTTTCATAGGATGGCATAATTAGCTCATGATAATAAGTTGGAAGAATGAAAAGACTCAAACTTACCAGATAAAATCTTGTGTTCTCAGTTCCAGTGGTAGCATCAACCCAGTGAGATAGCCAGAGATCATTTCCATTGCGAGATGCTTGCATCAAAAATGCTGAAACACATATGACAACAACAACAGGCCAGCTGGCAAAGGTAGCATAACTCCTGTTGAAGTGAAGAGAATGATTTTTCAGTCATACAAGGAAAAAGTTGAGAGAACACACCAATAAATTTCACTGGCCTAATACTATATAAAAATTTAGATATTTTGGTTTAAACTGCAAGCCTTTTAAAATATTTAACAAACTTTAATGAAATACACCACTCACTTATAAACACTAAGTTCAACTCTTCCCTCTTTTCTAAACTCCATTTCAGCAGTCTCTTGTGCTTCCTCAGAAGTCATTGAGAAATCACTCTCTAGAAGAAGATTAGACCTCAATTCATCAGAAGCACATATAATGCTTTCTTCTCCTAACAATTGTGATGATAGGAACTTTGAATTATTTGGTGCATAAGTTGCCAAATATGGTGACGCTAAGAAACTGGCTGACATCCCAGCCCACTTTACATGCCCTCTATCCGTGATCACAATCATATCTGCAGAAGAAATTGCCTGTATAAAGACAGAAAAAAGTTATTTTTTCTTCAATATTCTCTTTCAAAGTAGAAAAATTTAAAGTTGTCCACCATCTTCAGAAGACTATTAATATTATTACAACTCTTTAATAACTTGTGTAGATGGAATATCCAAGTAAAACGAATCGTAACCATATAAAAAAGTAAAACTAGTTGGTACATGTACTGGCATATGTTTCACAGAAATGCATGATGATATTGTGTCAGCACTGATAAGAAAAAGTGAAACAAGCAAAGTGGCAACTTTATTGTCCATGAAATTCTCAGGAATGCACGACATTATTATAAAAAAAACATTAATTTTTTATTCATGTGACCATTACAATAAAACATAACATATAACTTATTACATTAAGCAAAATAATGGTGAAGGATCTCCTCATTGCAAACCTGAACATTATGGGTACAGAGTACCCGTGTTTTTTTATTCATTAAAGGACCCAGTATAGTTCTCTGTAAAATCCAGCAAGCAACTTGTGAATCAACTGCGCTAAGTATATCATCAAGCAAGTATATGTCAGAGTCACAATAGACAGCCCTGCAATGTTTTCAAGGTAGTTTTAAGGTTACCAGACAGTGGTCCAAACCTCATAATGACAATTTCTGCATAAATGAGACTTCACCTTGCCAATGCGAGACGGGCTCTCTGCCCACCAGATAAGTTGACTCCTTTCTCTCCAATATATGCAAGATCACCTCCAATCATCAGTGAAATGTCAATGTCAAGTGCGCATGCCTGTAATACTTCTCTGTACCTGTTTTAAAATAAAATTCCAAATATCAATCAAGAAGTACAATGGAAAAAACATTTCTCCCAGGCATTTTAAAGAACTAAGGTGGAATAACTTACAACAGAACAAGATATTAACCTCTATAAAAATACTAAAACAAGGCTTGTTGGAACAAAAACAAAAATAAACATTTAAGGCAATTTCTCATTGAAAAAGGTAAAATGTTACATATACAGAAGTCCACCTTCTAGCATCATACTCCTTTCCAAACAAAATATTATCACGAACTGAACCAGACTGGATCCAAGGAACCTACATTAACCAGTGACAACAATCATAAAAATATTCTACTATGATTATAGTTTCATTTGAACTAGAAATGGAAGGATAACCTGTGGAACATATGCTATGGATCCACAGGATTGTATAACACCATGAATAAGATGCATCTCTCCCAGAATAGAATTTAACAAGGATGACTTGCCAGAACCAACCTGAAAACAGACAACCAGCAACCAAGCATAAAAGGTACAAATAATGAATACAATACTGAGACCACAAACATAAAGTAAATTCATGCTTTAATAAATTAGATTAGATTTGATATTATATATATATATCCATCCCTTGAAAGGATATCATGAATAAAGATTAGTGTAGACAACATTGAAAATGAAACTATTTCTGAATACACATTGCAATCACAGGAGACATGACCAACACCCTTTTTAACAAAATAAAGAAATACAGAATTAACATAAAAAAGATAACTAGAGATATTTCTTAGAAACTAGAGTGGATATAGGGTGCCATATCCCAATCAAAAACCATGGATCATCTATTAGGTTGGATGTATGAAGGTTTCCCTAGCAAACATAAGCATTGAAAGAAGTGAGTTTTACTAGTTACTAACTTGGTCATCCTTCAAGTATTAGTCAAACACAAAATAGCCACTGATCATAATGCATGCCAAAAATATTTAGTTGTAACATACACGTCCTTTAACCTTAAACAAAGCAGGAGAGCATGTTACAAATGACTCTCAACATGAATTCAATCATAGACAAACTGGACTTGTTTTACTAAGCAAGGCAGCATGAGGCAAGAGGGGAACATGTTATAGAACCTAAAGGCGAATTGATGCGTATGATGACCAACCAAATCATTTGCCATATTAAGATTATGAAATTATAGACCAATATAATCAACGGTTCCAACTACAGAAAAAAAAAAAAAAAAGCTGAAGACAACTATCTTTGGGCATGAGCAATTTTTCTCCAATTTTTTAAACAATTTTCCTTTTTTTCAAAAAAAAGGATATAATCCTCTATCTCATCAAATAAATAAGTTGTTTCAATTCAAGGGGGCACAGAACTTTCCTTTTTTTTTTGTGGTTTTTTGGTTTTTTTTTTTCTTCAAGATTTTAAAGCCTAACGCAAAAATTAGACATACTATGACAAGATCATGTGATATCCGATTAAAGGCTAGAATCAATATAATCCATGATGTGTAAGCTTCTGATACTATTGCCAATATATGAGCTCCCTGTAATTACAATAATATATTTAAAACATCCATCATGCTTTGTTAATGTTTGAATGGTTGCATGTCCCACTATTGCTTCTATCATGAATTGGAACTTATGGTGTAGATATGTAAATATAGATGCATAACATAAGTCTCTATTGACAAATTACTTGAACCTATAATATGTATGCTATTGTGAGGATCCATGTGGGCGCTGTTGGTGCAGAAAACGAACGACCGCCGGAGTTCGCTGGAGGTGAGAATCGGGGTCTCGCCGGTGGGACCTGCAAGATGAAATCCTGACCGGAATTGGCTCCAACATGGACCCTCCGACGGTCAAGTTAGTTTTCTGGCCAATAAGAATGGAATATACGAAAGATTAAAATGGAAAAGAAAGCTTAGAAAAGAAGACATATCTGGAGGATCTTATTTATAAATGGAGCCTGTAACAGAATGATAGTAACAGCCGCAACAGAATCTCATTAGGCCATTCGAGCCGCTCAGAGTTTGTTACGAAGAGTGGGCTGTCGTTTGTCACGACTTGCTGGCCGTTGGATTTTATTTGCTGGAGTTCGTATAGATCGGATGCTTCTGAGCTTGGTCGTGAAACACTCGTGCTAAGATTAAGATGTTCAAGTTTAGGATCGGACTGACTGAGCTTGAAGGTCAGCCTTTAAGTTGAGGGTGACGAGTTCATGGGCTAGGTTCTATGTTTGAATCTTGGCAAAACTGCTTTGAAAGCTTTTAGAAGCTCAGTCGCCTTCAAGGTCGGCCTATGACTAGTATTTTGGTCTAAAGAGCTTGAGGTCAAAAAAGAATGATGGATTCTTCAATTAAGACTGCATTGGGGATGCCTTAGTTATTCTGATAAAGCTCAGCCTATGCTCAAGGTCGGCCCAAAGTCGGGACCTGGTAGCGCTGATATTTAGTGCTTGTAAGATAGTTACTACTTGTCCCAGACTGATGATCAGAGTCAAATGGATGACGAGTTCCTTTTGCTAGCTCAAGCTCGTCTAGCCGAGGTCCATGCTATGGCCTTAGTAAGGTCTACCACTCAAGGGATAGAGTTGGAGAATTGAAGTAAAGGTGCTCGACCAACACACAAAATCGAGCATTGGCAGAGGTTATTGTTATTTTCAGGATGAGCTGCCTTCAATTGAAGCTCTGAGTTTAATCGTATTTGGAGGCCAATCTTCTGAAACTCATCCGAACCAAGGGATCGACTTGATTGAAGCTTGTACTCGACCGTCATGACTCCGAATAGCATTGTACCAAGGTCGGACACTATTAGACTTCAGCGGAAGTAATTTTACCCCCAACACTTGTCCCACTACTTCCAAGTCTGAAGTTCGAACAAAGAGAGTAGCCGTACTTGCGATCGCCGAAGTCCCATTTGGTTTTCCACCTTTGGGAGATGAAATATCTTGGACTGTTCGAACCGATGCGGGAGCTCTTTATTGCTGAATAACCAGAGATGATCTCGAATTTTGAAATTCGGTTGGAGTGGAGCTCGATTGCACGGTGCAATGATAGTTTTCTCTAACAACTGCCACCTCCATAATGAGGCTGACACGCGGAAGAAGGGTATTCGGCATTGCCGATTTGTAATCATGATAGCTCTGGGACTCTACCAACTATTTAAGCATCCATCTTCTTCTTCCTTACTCTGGCGCACTTCTCCCGTTCCTTCCTTATTCTTCGTCTTCCTCGACCTTATTTGTCCTATCCCGTGCATTTGTTCGATCTCCGACGCCCTACCTCCATTCTCCTTTCGCCATTCCGACTGCACCGTCGAGTTCTCTGCCTCATTTAGGTTAGTATCCTAACTTTTTCTTAAATTTTCTTGTCTTTCTTTAGTTCTTTGGGGTTTCTCAGGGTTTATCTGTTCTTTTTCTGGTTTTCTTGTTCTTTCCTCGATTTTTCAGTAGTTTTTGGTATTTTTTTCCAACTCTTCTTGATCAGAAATTGCCTCTGAATGTTCCTAGTCCACCTGTTCCAAGAGTTCATCCGATCTAAGCCCCTCTAACCCCGATTCTAAGGATGTACCTGAACTTAGAGAAGTAGTTCGCCCGACCTTCGTCCCTGGAATAGTCGCCTCCATACTCATTGCCGAGAATGTTTCCTTTGTTAGAGTTCAGTATGGGGTCCCTCCGAGTACAAGCTGAAACTTCCTAGATCGGATGGCTGAGCTTGTGCTCCTCCTCCGGATCAGTTCAGCTTATACATAGAAGCTCTCCAGGCTGAGCTAAGACTTCCCATTCCCCTTTTTGTCATCGAGCTTTTCTGCTTTCTAGACATATCCCTCTCTTCAGTTGTCCCGAACTCTTGCTTCATCGTAGGATTTCTGGCACTCTGCCTTCTAGCCAAGGTCCGACCCTCAGTTTTCTTATTTCGAACTTTTTTTACCTTCAAGCGTCATCCTTTTGCTAAGGACTGATGGTACATCTCACCTCAGTTTGGCAAGAAGAGATTGCTTAAAGACGTCCCTTCCTCCATCCATAATTAGAAGGGGAAGTTCATTTTCAGTGTCTTGTCCTTCGGTTGAACTAAGACTTCCCCCTTAGGATCAACTTAGAGATTCTGTTCATAGGGCTCCAGGGTTGGAACGGGAAGACCACAACTCTGCCAACATTCTCAAAAATTATAAAACTCTTTCATTAACCACTCTGATAGATGACCAAATCTTATACAACCTCGGCTCGAGTACTGCCAATCCCAAAGATATTAACCTATGTTTTCTTTGTATGTCTTCATCTTTTTCTAACTTCGGCTTGTTCATTTTTACAGAAATGACTCCCAACGAGTTGAAGCGGTTGACAAAGGAACTTCGGGCCCAGAAGAAGAAGGCCAATGCCCCTGGAGAAACATCCAAGCGGGCAAAGATCGACGATCCAAGCTCGGCCATCCCGACCCAGGCGGCCTCGATTCAAGAGGTTGAAGCACCCCCCCCCCCCCCGACCTCGAGCCCGCCCGTCAAGGTCATCGCTCCAGCACCTCCTGCAAAAAAGGAAGTGGAAAAGAGAGAAGAAATCAGTCGCCAAAAGAGTTCGGCCTCGAAAGAAAAGTGAATCCAGTGGTAACAACGTTGATCCGAATGGGGCTTCTCTTGACGATTGGGGGGTCGTTCAACCCCTCGTGGAGGGCTACATCATTCTGGATATAATTGAAAAAAATCCTCCAAACAGATACCTTGGAGAGGAAGAAAGACTCATTCGTTGATTTCTTGGAGGTAATTGCTTTTCCACTTTCATACTCAGTTGTATGTATATGTTTTCTAGTAGTAACATGTACTTTGCCGCTTGCAGTCGGGCACCATCTTTTTGCAAATGTTGAGACAATCAGCCTTCATGAGACCAAGGCCTTGAAGGATGTGAAGGTGGCCGGAGAATATAAAGCTAAGGTCGAGCATCTCGAGGAAATGCTTAAGAAGAACTCCGCCGAGGTCGGGTGCCTCCAGGAAGCTTTCAAAAAAACAGAACAGGCGTCGGCGAAGATGAAGGACGTATTGGCCTCGAAAGAGGAAAGAAGAAAAAAGGCTGAGACTGAGATCGCTGAAGGCAAGAGGCAGGTTACTAAAGCCATGATGTAGGCCATCAAAATTTCAAGTCTTCGAGGGAGCTAGAAGACATTAAAATTAAGTTTGCTTGAGAGGCTTTCAGCAAGGGCTTCAATCTCTGCCAACAGAAAATCGCTGAGAAGTTTCCCGAACTAGAGCTCGGCTTTCTGTTGGACGGACTGGAGGATTCCTCTGATGATGAAGCCAGGCCTTCCACAGCCGGAGCCGATCTCCCCTTTGCCAAGTCTGCCGTTGACACCTCTGAGCCGACCAAAGAGCTAGAACCCACCAAGGCCGCACCAAGCTCTTCCCCCGCCCCTCTAATAGAGGTCAGAGACCTCTGCTAGTTATACTTTTTCTTTTTCTTTCATATTCTATGTACTTAAACTTTTCAAGTAATGAAATTGAACTTCTTTTCTTTTCATATCTTTGTGTGTTGTGATGTGCTAATAATTTAGAGTTCGGCTTGCAAATATTGCCATCGAGCACACAACCATGGGTCGAAGCCGCGCCATTACCTCAGGCTATCCCTCTGAAGGTTCATCTAAAGGCTCTGAAGAAAGAAGTTTGCCAAACCAATAAGGAGCTAAAGAAAATGAATGACAAACTTCAGAAGTCAAAGAATATATGTCCACTGCCTTCGTCAAGCCTCGAGCAAGCCTTCAAAGAATATACGTCAAAAAAATATCACTTGTCCGAGGAGCTTGAACGGGCGTCAAAGTGCGCTAGTGAGAAATCCTGGACCTGGACTACGAAAATCCGCTCCCTCGAAGTTGAGCTCAAAGAAGCAAGAGAAAAAATTCAACAACTGGAGGACTCGCTCTGGACTCGGAATCAAGGAAAGTATGGTTGGTACTGGTCTAAGAAATTTTTCGATCTTCAAAACCAGTTGCACGCGACCGAGGATGCATACAACACTTACAGAATTGGCTGTTGTGAACAGATTGCTGATCTCAAACGAAAACTTTGGACAGCCAATGACGAAGTAGCTTGGCTCCAAAACCGACTGATGGATAATGCCCAAGCAAGCCCGAGTGGAGATCTGAGCGAGCTCGCCTTAGTGAAGAATACCCTAGCAAATCTGAGGTGTATGACAAGAACAAGGCCGAGCTCCTTCAACTGAGGATCCAAATGACCCATCAGAAAAATACCATAAAGGATGCCAAAGCTGAGTCCGCTGTTCTAAGGAAAAGGCTAAGAGAGGCTGAGGAAGACTCCCAGAGACCTCAAAAGCTGCTCGGTGAGAGCTTGGCGATGAGGCGGGAACTTGAAAAAAAGATGAATGATTTGAAGCATCCTCTTATAATAGTCCGAAGTTCGAGTAGGACTTTATTTTTCCTTTTCTTTTTTTTGTAATTGGTCTTGATGACTTCTGTAATGAACTTCACTTTAATGAAATAATATTCCTTTCAATTATTCTTCATTGTCGTGTTTTACTTGGATGTTTGCTGAACTTCTTGACTATCGTTGTATATCCGAAGTAGACTTTTTTGTTTTGAAGCAATAATTTTCGCTTAGTTTTTCGTAGATCCATCCCCCTTGTTTATAAACAAGGGTTATCCAAACTTGCTTAAGAATAGATCGGAGGCCTTCATATCCCTCGTAAGGATCTTCACCCACGCTAAAACGAGGTTCTCTTCCTGTTCCTAACATGGTTAACCTCCTGTTTAAGAACCGAAGGCCTTCACCCTCGTTAAGACGAGGTTAACCTCTTGTTTAAAAATCAGAGACCTTCATATCCCTCATAAGAATCTTCACCCATGTTAGGACGAGGTCCTCCTGTTCCTAACGTGGTTAACCTCCTGTTTAAGAATCGGAGGCTTTCACCCTCGTTAAGATGAGGTTAACCTCCTGTTTAAGAACTGAAGATCTTCACCCTCGTTAAGATAAGATTAACCTCCTATTTAAGAACTGAAGACCTTCACCCTCATTAAGACGAGATTAACCTCCTGTTTAAGAACCAGAGGCCTTCATATCTCTCGTAAGGATCTTCATCCACATTAGGATGAGATCCTCCTCATGTTCCTAATGTGGTTAACCTCCTATTTAAGAACCAAAGGCCTTCACCTTTGTTAAGACGAGATTAACTAGACGAGGTTAACCTCCTATTTAAGAATCGGAGGCCTTCATATCCCTCATAAGAATCTTCACCCACGTTAGGACGAAATCCTCCTGTTCCTACTTGGTTAACCTTCTATTTAAGAATTGAAGGCCTTCACCCTCGTTAAGAAAAGATTAACCTCCTATTTAAGAATCGGAGGTCTTCATATTCCTCATAAGGATCTTCACCCATGTTAAGATGAGGTCCTTCTCTTCCTAACGTGGTTAACCTCCTATTTAAAAATCGGAAGCCTTCATCCTTATTAAGATGAGGTTAACCTCCTATTTAAGAACCACAGGCCTTCTACTCCATTTAAGAACGAAGTTCGGCTTAATCATTTCTTGTCATAATTCAACTTGCACAAAAAATAGGAGTGTTAAAATAAAAAAAAAATTATTGAAATATGGTTATTGATAGTACATTCATAGATTTTTCGAATTCCAAGGTCGAGGTAGTGTAGCTCCTCCAAACTCCTTTATGCGGTAAGTCCTTAGTCGGACAATTTCTTTGACTTCATAAGGACCTTCCCAATTTAGAGCAAGCTTTTCTTGACTTTGGGGTTGAGAAATCTCTGCTCAACGTAGCACCAGGTCTCCGACCTTGAATATTTTACTCCTGACTTTAGAATTATAGTATCGGACTATATTTTGCCTGTAGGCTGCCATTCGAATTTGAGCTTTCTTTCATTTTTCCTCCAGCAGATCAAAATTTGTCCTAAGATCTTGTGAGTTATTTTGTTCATTGAAGCTTTCAACTCGTGCCGAGGGAAGTCCAAATTCGATCGGAATGACCGCCTCGGTCCAAAAAACTAGAACAAATGAAGTTTCCCCAATAGGTAACCTCTAAGTGGTTCTATAAGCCCAGAGCATATGATAAAGCTCATTCATCCATGTTCCTCTCGCCCGTTCAAGTCTTGCCTTTAGTCCTTGCAGCAGAGGTCTGTTGGTTACCTCAGCTTTGCCATTCGCTTGAGGATGGGCCATAGATGTAAAATGATGAGAAACGTTCAAATCCTCATAAAATTGAGCAAATTTCGCTCTTGCAAATTGCCGTCCATTGTCGGTGATCAATGTTCAGGGTAGACCAAATTTACACATTATTGATTTCCAAACAAAGTCTTACACTTTGGCTTCAATAATTTTTGCTAGGAATTCAGCTTCAATCCACTTGGTGAAGTAGTCCACCGCCACTAAAAAAAATTTTTGTTGTTCGGATGCTATGGAAAATGGTTCAAGTATATCCATCCCTCATTGTGCGAATGGCCAAGGAGCGCTTAAGGGTGTGAGCTGAGAGGTCGGTTGTTGCTGAATGCTGGCATTCCTTTGGCATCAATCATACTTTCTTACATAATCAACCGCATTCTGCTACATGATCGGCCAATGATATCCTTGTCGAAGTAGCTTGTAAGACAATGATCTAGCCCCAAGGTGGTTTCCACACTCCATGAATTTCCCTTAGGGCATAATTGACTTTAGATGATCGAAGGCATTTGAGTGGCAAGAAATAAGATCTCTTATACAGCTTGTTCTCATATAAAATGTAGCGAGAGGCCTGATTTCTCAACTTCCAAGCTTCTTTGGGGTCTCCAAGAAGGATGACATCTTTAAGATATAAGACCAAAGGATCAATCTAGCTAGGTTCATGATCTACTTGCATTACCGTATGAGGTTTTTCCGAGCTTGGCTATTGAAGAAATTCGAAGAAAACCTCCTTTGGCAACTCATTCGAAGCTAGGGTAGCTAATTTGGACAGAAGGTCGGCTCTAGAATTCTCTGCCCTAAGAATTTGCTGTATGTCAAAACTATTGAAGGCCGTGGTCAAATCTTTCCCTTTGTCCAAATATTTTCTCATGCTTTCCTCCCGAGCTTCATAATTGCCATTGATCTGCCCTACCACCAATTGCGAATCACTATAAACTTTCACATGATCTACCCCCAACTCAGTTATTTTCAATCCTGCAATCAGAGCTTCATATTCTGCTCCGTTGTTAGTGCGGAAAATTCAAAGCGCAGTGCATATTCAGCAATAATCCCTTCTGGATTGATAAGAATTAAACTTGCGCTTGCTCTAAAGGCATTAGATGAGCCATCAACATATAGGGCCCATAAATCTTCAGGAAGGTCCGCTTTTTTTCAGGAGAGTTCAACTGAAAACTAGAAGTGCTGACTTCCTATTGTTCTATCTCGGCTAGATCCGGAATAGTACATTCCACCATAAAATCGGTCAATATTTGGACTTTAATCAAATAGCCGAGGTTGAAACTTGATATCAAATTCAGTAAGCTCAATCGCTCATTTTGCTATTCCCCCTGAAGTATCTAGTCGATGAAGAACTGTCTTTATGGGCTGATCCGTGAGGAGTGTCACCGTATGCCCTTGGAAATAGGGTTGGAGCTTTCTGACTGCAATCAACAAAGCAAAAGTCAACTTTTTCAATTTGGTATACCTTATTTCTGCATCTCTTAGAACTCAGCTTTTATAGTAGATCGACTTTTGAATTTGTTTCCTCTTTGACTAAGACAGCTCCGATGGCCACGGGAGATACTGCCAAATACAAAAATAGCTCTTCACCATGATGCGAGACAAGGTGGCAGGAAGGATCGTGAGTGAGCTAAGAAGTCACTCCGAATTATGATAAAAAAAAAAGGGGATAACTACGAAATTTCTCCCACAAAATAGATGAGGATTGGGGTAAAGAGGGAAGAGAGAGTTGGGAAAGTCCATCCCGAAGGAGACGAGGAGAAAGTTGGAAAAATCCACCCCAAAGGTGAGCAGCATGGGACTTGCTAGGATTGAGAAGAACGGCACAGGACTTGCCGAGGAAGAAGAACGACACAGGACTTGCTGAGGTGGAAGGAGAAACCCAAGAAAGGATAGAAGAAAATCTAAGTTCTTCACTCCAAAAATTTAACTCTTCCTTTTTTCATTTAGATTTATAGCCTTATTTATAGGCCACTAACAACCCTCTAACCTTCTAACAAACTCTCAACCTACTAACAAATTCCTAACAAAGTTCAACTCCTTAACTAATTCCTAACAAATTAACAAATTCCAACCTCCTAACAAATTTCCAACAAAATAACAAATAAAATCCTAACAAGCTAACCATCTAACAACGTATCCACCTCATACTTTAAGATGTATGCATGAGCTGAAAACAAGAAGATACACACATTTCCTATACACCCATACATACACCCAGGTAAAATATAAAAATAAAATACATGTAGATCTGCATCAATAATAGTGCTGGATGATGTCCTCATCAATCTCCTGGGATGGGAAGAACTCGACTCCGTCGAGTCTGGGTTGATTCCAAATTTGATATAGCTCGAACTGAAAGTCACCAGAAGGATGGGGATCTGCTTTGAGGAGCGTGCGAAACTTTCTAGATTTAAGATGGTGGAAGGTGTGGAGGCGGGGAAGTCGTCGAGGGTGTCATCGAAAGTGAGCCATCGAAGTCATCACAGGGTAAGTTGCGGCAGAGGAAGTGCTGGGAAAGGCAGCTCGGAACAGTGGCAGACAGTGCAGGGCGGCATGGCAGTGGAGGTGGATAGGCGCAAAAACAAGTAGGTGCTGAGGAAGTCTAGACAGCAGACGAAAAGCACGGAAAGCATATGGAGGTTGGCGGTGGAGGTGGGGAGGGAAGTTTGAAGTAGGAAAAGAATTTGAGAATTAAGGCCTTAGGAGCTTAAAGCTAGATTTTTTTTTCAAAACATCTTAATCCACCTATGCTCTGATACCAAAATTGATGCAGGACAACGTGACGGAAGAATCGTGAGCTAAGAAGTCACTCCGAATTAGGATTAAAAAAAAAGGAGGGGATAACTATGAATTTCTCCCACAAAATAGACGAGAGTTGGGGTAAAGAGGGAAGAGGCAGAAGTTAGGGAAGTCCATCCCAGAGAGATGAGAAAAAAAGTTAGAAAAATCCATCCCAGAGATGAGCAGCATAGGACTTGCTAGGGTTGAGAAGAACGACAAAGAACTTGCTGAGGAAGAAGAATGGCACAAGACTTGCCGAGGTGGAAGAAAGGAAGATCCAAGAAAGGATAGAAGAGAATCTAAGTTCTTCGCTCCAAAAATTTAACTCTTATTTTTTTATTTAAGTTTATGGCCTTATTTATAGGCCCTTAACAACCCTCTAACCTCTTAACAAACTCTCAACCTACTAACAAATTCCGAACAAACTTTAACTCCTTAACTAATTCCTAACAAATTAACAAATTCCAACCTCCTAACAAATTAACAACAAAATAACAAACAAAATCCTAACAAGCTAACCATCTAACAAACTGATCCACCTCATGCTTTAAGATGTGCATGAGCTGAAAACAAGAAGATACACCCATTCCCTATACATCCATACATACATCCACGTAAAATATAAAAATAAAATACATGTAGATCTGCATCAATAATAGTACTGGGTGATGTCCTCATCACATCAGGTTCAGGCTTAGCAAGTAAAGAAGGTGAGCTGAGGTAGCCCTTCAGTTCTTCGAAGGCCTGCTAACATTCAAAGGTCCAACAAAAGTTTTTTTTTTGGCTATTTAAGCACTTGAAAGAAAGGCAGGCAATATTCCGTCGACCTTGAAACAAAATGATTCAAAGCCGTAATCTTTTTAATTAGGCGCTAAACTTCTTTTATTATCTTGGAAACAGCCATTTCTTAGATAGCTTGGATCTTCTCCGAATTTGCCTTGATGCCGCGTCTTGACACTACAAATTCCAAAAACTTTTCTGAAGTCATTCCGAAAGCACATTTGGTTGAGTTCAGCTTCATCTTGTACTTCTGGAAAGTGTTGAATGTCTCTTTCAGATCAGCAATATGATTCTTTGATGATCGACTTTTGACAAACATATCATCCACGTAAACCTCGATGTTGCGGCTGATCTGTTCCTTAAAGATTTTGTTCACCAGACACTGATAGATTGCACCTGCATTTTTAAGTCCAAAAGATATAATCCTATAACAATAAAGACTACGATCAGTAATAAAAGCAATTTTCTCATCTTCAAGTGCCATTCGGATTTGGTTATAGCCAGAGAAGACATCCATGAAGGTGAGAAGCTCATGGCCCGAGGTTGCATTCACCAGTTGGTCAATTTTAGATAGAGGGAGCTGTCTTTTGGGTAGACCTTGTTCAGATCAGTAAAATCTATGCACATCCTCCACTTGCCATTTGCCTTCTTGACAATAACTATATTACCAATCCAATCTGGGTAGGATACCTCTCGAATCAACTTGGCTTTAAGGAGTTTGTCTACCTCGTCCACGGTCGTCTTGTGTTTCGGATGCAAAGCTTCACTTCTTTTGCTTTACAGGTTGATGCTTGAAGTCCACACTTAGGCGATGTTCCATTATCTCTACTTCTATTCTAGGCATATCTGCAGGAACCCAAGCAAAAATATCAGCATTTCTTTGTAGAAAGATGACAAACTACCTTTTAACCTCTTCTTTCAGATTGGAGCTGATCTGTGGTCCTCATTTCCATCATTTAAGAAAACCGCTACGAGGTCATCAATTGGTTCTCCCTGCTCAGTCAAATCATCATGAACGTCAAGCTCGTCCATTGGACAAAGTTCGGGCTGCTTTCCTCCTTGCAAAGCAATGGTATAACAATGACGTGCCAAGGCTTGATCTTCTCTGACTTCTCCGACTCCATATTCTGTTAGAAATTTTATCTTCAAGTAGTATGTCAATACCACAGCTCAAAGCACATTCAACCTGAATCGTCCAAGAATAGCATTGTAGGCAAAAGAAGCCTTCACCATCAAAAAATCGATCTTAGCTTTGGATTGCCATAAATACCGGCCTGCCACAACTAGTAAAGTGATTGTTCCTTCAACTGGTACAGTGTCACCAGTGAATCCCACTAATCCAGAGCTTAGTGGCCCCATGCGACTATCAAGCATAGACATTTTAGAGAAAGCATCATAAAAAAAGACATCAGCCGAACTTTCATTATCTATCAAAATACGACATACATCACAATTGATAATATTTAAAAAAATTACAACCACGTCATCATGTGAAAATTGAACCCCTTGTGCATCTTCTTCAGTGAAAGTAACGGGTTCTTCAGTCTTCTGCCTCTTTATTGTTTCTACCGATCCGCTGGCTTCTTCATGCCAATGTCCCTCAGCAATTGTGTTGATGATTCCAAGTGGAGGCCAGTCTCCTTGAGGCTCTTCCCTCCAAGGTGGTTTCGATTATGGAAGAGCTCTCGATCAATCTTTTCTTTTTTCTAGACGACGTCGCAGAAACCGATCCAGCTGACCTCGTATGATTAGCTCCTCAATTTCATCTTGAAGCTGGATGCATTCCTCAGTATGGTGACCATGATCACGATCGTACAAACAGTATCTATTTGGATTGCACTTGCATGAATGAGATCGCATTTTGTTCGGCCTAGGCAGATGCTCCTTGATCACCATTAGCACTTAAGTTTTTGGAGCATTCAAGGAAGAATAGTTGTTGAATCTTCTGGGGGGACTTGCCGCATCCTTCGATCTAGGCTTCTTGGCCGATGAGCCCGAGGTGGAGTTCAAGTTCGTCTGCATTCAGGAGGGGTTCTGGAATGTGGTTGAGCTTCTCTTGGCTTCTCTATAGGTGCGGACTTGCTAGATTCTCCCGCTTGCCGCTTTCCTATAGCTTCATCATCCCGAAACTTGAAAGCTTCCTTAGCTCGAGCATAGCCTTATGCTCAAGCTAGCATGTCGACAAGGTCCCGAGGATACCTCTTCTCTAACGAAAAGAGATTCTTCAGAAGGCCGTCCTTCAGAGCGGCCATAGCAACAAATTGGTCCAAATTTCGGACCTTCAAGGCAGCGGTGTTAAAGCGGCTGACGTAGGCCTCGATGGATTCCCCATTCTTTTGTTTGATGTTGATGAGAGAATCTAAGCCTCACCTCTAATGCCGGCTGACAAAATGAGCCGCGAACTGATGGCTCAACTGTTCGAAAGAATAAATGGTACCTGCTTTAAGATCCGAGTACCAGTTTCTTGCTACGCCCTTCAAGGTCGATGGAAAAGCTCGGCACAAAATGGTGTATAGCGTACTATAAAGTAGCATCATGGTCCGAAAGGCTTTGAGGTAGTCAACAGGATCTGAAGTCCCATCATAACTTTCAAATTAAGAGAGCTTGAAGTTCGGCGAGACAAGCTCTTGCATGATCTGGATAGTGAATGGTGGGTCATTTTCTGGAGCTTCTAATTCAAGACCATCTCAATCACGGATCTCAAAGTATGGCAGACTTGATGGGGCAGAGACTTTCCAGGGATGGAGTCATGTTCGGAGCAAGGGCTCTCTGCTTTTTCTTTTCAGGATTTTCTGGTTGGCTCCTTCAAGTGGGCCTTATGCCAGATCTCGATATTCCGGTGATGGTCTTTCCGGTGTTATCGACGCTGGAGCTTGCTGCATGGCCTACACAGCCTCCGTGAGGCCTCTCACCTGCTATATCAGCAAGTTGAACTAATCCAGATCCATCACCGCTGTTGGTTAAGGTTGAGGTGCAGGCGATGGGGCTGGAGCTGGTTGATTGATCGATTCCGGGTTGGATCAGGCAACGGTAGCGATGGATCATCAAGAAGCTCTCCTAAGGGGCATCTTGCTCAAATGGAAGAAAAAGACTGCTCGACCGGGTACTCCTTTTAGAACAAGGACTCACTTGCCCTTCCTCTAGCGTCAATCCTATTGGTGCAGAAAATGAATGACCACCGGAGTTCACTGGAGGTGGGAATTGGGGTCTTGCCGATGGAACCTACAAGACGAAGTCCTAGCCAAAGTTGGCTCAGGCATGGATCCTCCGACAGTCAAGTTAGTTTCTTGGCTAATAAGAATGGAGTACATGGAAAGATTAAAATGAAAAAAAAAAAAAAAAAAGCATAGAGAAGAAGACGTATCTAAAGGGTCTTATTTATAGTTGGAGCCTGTAACAAAATAATAGTGACAGCTGCAACAGAATGTCAATAGGCCGTTCGGACCACTTAGAGTTTGTTACGGAGAGTGGACTGTCGTTTGTCGCGACTTGCTGACTGTTGAATTTTATTTGCTGGAGTTCGTACAGGAGGTTGAATGCTTCCGAGCTTGATCGTGAGCCACTCGTGCTAAGATTAAGATGTTGAAGTTTAGGATCAGACTGACTAAGCTTGAAGGTTGGCCTTTAAGTTCAGGGTGACGAGTTCATGGGCTAGGTTCTGAGTTTGAATCTTGGCGGAACTACTTTGACAGCTTTTGGAAGCTCGGTTGCCTTCAAGATCGACCTATGACTAGTACTTTGGTCTGAAGAACTTGAGGTCAGAAAAGAATGATGGGTTCTTCAATTAAGACTGCGTCGGGGACACCTTAGTTATTCTGATAAAGCTCGACATGTACTCAAGATCAGTCCAAAGTCAAGACCTAGGAGCGCTGAGGTTTAGTGCTTGTAGGACGGTTACTGCTTGTCCCAGACTGATGATCGGAGTCAAATGGGTGATGAGTTCCTTTTGCTGGCTCAAACTCATCTAGTTGAGAACCGTGGTGTGGCCTTGGTAAGGTCTGCCACTCACGGAATAGAGTTGGAGAATTGAAGTAAAGGAGCTCGGCCAATACACAAAATCGGGCCTTGGCAGAGGTTATTGTCATTTTCAAAATAAGCTGCCTTCAGTTGAAGCTCTGTGCTTAGTCGCATTTGGAGGCCGATCTTCTGAAACTAGTCCGGACCAGGGGATCGACTTGATTGAAGCTCGTGCTGGACCGTCACGACTCTGCATGGTATTGTACCAAGGTCAGACATTATCAGACTTCGGCGGAAGTCATTTTACCCCCAACAGGCGTGTATTTGGTTCCACATGGGGCTATGCACTAGACAGATCTTAGGTATTTATTTAAGGCCAAGGAATCCAAATAATACGGTCCAGCTAGCATTTTTGAATGAGGTTCTAAGTTGTGACAAATGGTATCAGAGTAGATCAAACTACCGGACACTACAGCATAGGCCCTTTAGGATTGACCACAGGAATTGTGATGTTTATGATTGAATTTGACAGGATTTGGACCATTAGCCTAACAAGGATACCAAGGCTTGAATAAGGGGAGTATGTGAGGATATCTGGGCATGTGTTCCCACATCGACTACTCGCTAGGTAGATCTTGAGTTCTTATACAGGATCAAAGAACCTAAATAATACCTTTTGGCTAGCTTTTTTGATTGAGGTCCTGGGTTGGGTTGTGACAGCTACATAACAACCAGCACATATCTAGAATGTCTTATAACCCCAAATTTGCATGGATTAGTTAAAAACTATTTCAATTAATGTTGTGATATGCTAGTACATAGACTACTATAAAGCATTAATTCCATCTTTAAAAATAAAATGAATAAATTAGCATATTAATGCATCATGAAGATTTTTTATGTTGCACTATATGTACAACATGAAATACATACTACCCCTGAATAGAACTAGACATGCTGTCATGATCAGGATCTAGTAGTAACTCATAAAGGAGGTCAAACTGGATCCAATCATTTATTGAATAGTGGATCATAAGATTCTTCTTGATTTCTTAGAAAAATAGTTAATATAGAAAATGTAAAAAAAAAAAAAGATGAATTCTAGATGAATGAAGGAAAAAGCCATACAATGTTACACACAAGAATTCTAGTTTCGACCAGCATAAGCACATATATAGAATGTCTAATGAAACATCGCATTTAATTGTTCAAGATATTTATACAATAGCAACTTAAATATCGTAACCACCTATCTTTTTTTTCCAACTACTTGAGATAGGCTTTACGGACCCACATTCACCAGGTATTCCTATCTAGGGCCACCTCTAATATTATTCCAAGTTGCTCCATATCCTTTCACACAACCTCCATCCATGTTAATTTAGGTCTTCTTTTTCTTTTCTTAAACTCATGTACCTCTCTTTATAGGAGCCTCCTCAGGTCATCGCTTTATATATCCATGCCATAATAATTGATTTTCTATCACTTTATCCTTAATTTGTACAACTCCTATAACTCCTTTAATATGTTCATTTATTAACCTATCATTCATAGTTTTACCAAGCATCCATCTTAACGTTCGCATTTTTGCCACACTAAATTTGTTTTCATGTACTTTCTTTATTGCCCAATCTAAGCCATACAACATTACAGGCCCTTCTTGTTCTATATTGCCTTAGGTCTCTAAGGAATGCATCTATCATATAATATTCCAGCTCCACATCATCCAACCAAGTCTAATTCTATTAGACATATCTTCATCTACCTTCCTATTATTTTGTATGATAGGTCCTAAGTAATGAAATCAATCACTCTTTGGTATCACTTTTCCATCAATCTTAATTGATATTATATATTCATTCTCATTGTTAGAAAATTTGCATTCCATATACTTTGTGTTTGTTCTCCTAATTTTTAAATCCTTATCCTCTAAAGTTTTCCTCCATAATTCCAATTTAGTGTTTAATCTAGTTTACTTTTCATCAATCAATAATACATTGTCCATTAAAACATATACCATGGTACATCTTCCTAAATATTAATGCAAGTTCATCCATAAAAGTATAAAAAGAATGGGCTTAGTGTTGATCCTTGCCGTAAGCCTATTGTTATTGAAAAAACATTTGCTTTATCATAGGCATAGCAACTCCTAATATTTGTCAATGCCCCAATATACATGTCCTCAATAATCTACTATACCATTTATATACGCTCTTCCTTCTTAAAGCCCATTAGATCACTTTTCTTGGCACCCTATCATAAACCTTCTCTAAATCAATAAAAACTATATGTAGATTATCTATGATTTTCTATCAATTGTCTAAGTAAAAAGCCAGCCACCATTATTGATTTTTCAAGCAAAATCCAAATTGATTATTTGAAACAATTGTTTTTTACTTAATTTTTGTTCAATTACCCTTTCCTATTTCTCATAGTGACTCATAAGCTTAATTTTCCAATAATTAAAACAGTTTTGTACATCACCAATATAGCCCAGTCCTAATCATCGAGCATTTTCTTAGTTTTTATAGTTTCATTAAATAGGATAGTGAGCCAATTTAACCCAATATCTCCGATAATTTTTCAAAGCACAGTAAGTATTTCATCTGGCCCTAATGCCCTGACGTTTTTGCATTCTTTTCAAAGCTATCTCCACTTTGCTTTTATTAATTGTACGAACAAAACCTTGACTTCTCCCTAACCATACATTTTTAATAATGATCTCTTTCATAAAATCCTTATTTAACAATTTTTTAAAATAATATCTCCATCTTTCTTAAATTTCCTTATCTTTCACCAATATCTTATTATCCTCGCTTTAAATACATTTAACTTGCTCAATACATTTAGTTTGTCCTTTGCCTATCCTTAGCTATTTTGTAATATTAATTCTTACTTTCCTTCGAATCCAACTTATCGTATAAATTATAAGCCTTACTATCCTTTTTAGCATCTTTCTTATTTTATGAAATGGTAACAAATTTGATAACAACTCCTATATATCAATTGAATTATTTTTTTTGGGGGTTATGTATACTACGAGAAAAGTATTCAACCATTGGTTTAACATGACATTTGCTTTTGACTTCACAAACTCCAATATTTCTCTTTTTCTTTTGCTTTTAGAAGTTAGAAACTGCAATAACTTGTTAAATTTATGTACTCAAGGACTAAGTAATTATATAAGTTATGTAATCAAACAATTTATAGAAAATGCACTTATAAAGTTCAAGATGTTGCTAAAAATGAGTGGTGATATTTAATGATATAAGCAGTTGTATGATCCATAATATAGATCTAGATCACATAATCCTGACTAATCCCAGTACGAGGGTTACATCCAGATCATTTAGGGCCTTTTTGACCAAAAGGGAACTCCACATTTTAACATTAATGGCCACAAGCACAATATACAATACTATAAATCCTAATAGTGATACATGGTAAGAAGAGTCAACGGTCAGCCAATTTAGCAACATTACCAGATCATTTTGGTTTCTTTCCAAATCCGTTACACAATAACTTTACAGACACAATATTTATGCTTTTCATGTCGCCCAAATAAAGTTGGTTTAGATCCTTAAGATTCACTTTTTCTAACTAGTAATAATTCCAACCTGAAACTTGCTATCATTCATAAAATTATGACCTAAAACCAAGGCAATTTGAATGTCTTCCACAGACAATTAGAACAAGCTCGGCAGATCCCTAAAATTTATTTTTCCTAACAAGTAATCATCCTAACCTGAAACTTGTTTCCATTCATACAATTATGACTTAAGGCCAAGGTAGTTCAAAGATTTTCCATCGAAAAATACAGAACACATCCAGCAAGCTAATGAATAATCAAGTGCTGATGTAGTCAATGAAATCCAATTCCTTCTTCAAATTCAGATGTTATAACAAAAACCTCAATAAACAAAGTTAACATATTCACCTCCCCAATTATGGCAACAAATATGCCCTTTGGAAAGTCCAGTGAGATGCTATCCAAGATTACACTATGCCCCACCTCATAGCTGCTAGACCAAACACAGATTGCATTTTGGAAGACAATAGCTTTGGAATTAGCACCAGCATCAACCTCACTTTCAAAAAGACAAGGTGAGGGACCATATGTGTCTAGTCGTCCACCAGAAGAAGACTGTTCACGTTCAGAATTGTGCTCAGGACAAGACAAATATTTGCTCAATCGCCTGGAAGATATTATTGCCTGTGATGTATTCCACATTAAATGTAGCATTTTGAACACTATACTTCTAATATGATAATAATAATAAAATGAAAAATAATAAACAAACAACTTACCTCAATCAATCCATTGATCACCCAAGGGAAAGAATTTAAAGGAGAGATCAATGTATTGAAAAGTGCCACACAAGTGAAAACCTGCAAGAAGATAAATTTGGAGGCATTTTGATACACAAATTACAACTAAAGTGTGAAGTGTTTTGAGAAATAAAATATCATACAAATGGAACAATAAGCTTCATTTTGTTACCGTAGCAGCACTTAATGAGTGGCCCATCAATGCGAAGATGCCAAATGTAAATAGAGAGAAAAGTGTTGGTGTTATTGCCCAGAAAAAAACACACCATGCATCCAAGTATTTCTTTGTCTACAAATGGTAGCATTGATCTTCAGTATATAAATTCTAAAGCAACGATAAATTGCTTTTAGGTGACACTAAGTGCTACATACTGAGAGGTGTTGCACTTCCATTGCTCTTCTTTCCATCAAATGCTCGGCGAATAAATGCTCCCAGCTATACATTTTTAATGTCCGGATATATGTTAAAAGTTCTCCAGCACCTCTGATCCTGTTCTAGTATGCAAATTGTCAGATGTGAATTATGTGCAGGAAAAAATGAGGTTTTGCAGGCTTTAAGCAAAGATAGCATACAGATAGTTTAAAAAGAAATCAAAACGTTAACTGTTAGAGTTCTTTGATTCTGAAGACTTAAATATTGCAAAATATGAATTTTTATTTTATAGAAAATAATAGGCTGATGTAACTCACTATCCCCATGACTTATGGGCACAGATACTGCCACAGGTTCTCAACAGAATACATGATACCCTAATATACGCAAGATTTCTGAAAAGTTAGTACAGTTTATGGATGTAGAGAAATCAGTCATGACCAGGTTCTCAATGGACTTTTATCTATTATGGATGAGATATGACAAGAAGCAAAAACTTTTTAAACTGGCTATGCAAATACATAGGTTAGACTAAAGTGAATATAGTGGTTTCAGAGAATCTCATTTTCTGAATGCAATGCATGTATACAATTTTCTTACATTGATTCGTGCATAGAACATCTAACTGAGAAGTGTAAGAGTTCTGTAAGCATGTGGCACTGGCTCATTAGTACTGTTGACTAGTCTTCCTCACCTGGTAACATTGTGCTGAGCCTTATAATATTTGATTGAAGATTCTATCTAATTCCATGAATGTTAATGGTTCAAATGCAATTTACATTACATATAATAGTTAGATTTGGTTGCTAAAGCAACATTTACTTTCTTCCATGGCAGGTATCCAGAATCTCTAGGTTAGATTTGACTTCATCAGAATTTGGTAAAATCAGGATACATGACCCTTATTTGGTTTCAACTCCTTGCAACCATCAAACAATGCAGCTAAATATAAAATAAAAAACTATAATATCTAATCCATATTTTTTTTTCAATTTTGTCTCATGAAAATCAGTTTTATCCTTTCCTACTACAGCATAAATTAACCAAACCAAATTAATATACCTCTCATCCTTTTGTTTCATCATTTTCTCTGTTGCACTTATAATCCTTGTGGAGATCCATTTGTTGACTGCATAGAAAGTGGTGATGTCAAACAAAAATGCTGAGCCATTCAGCAAACATATGATGAATTAGGAATATAAAAGATAGAGATCCCTAGACTACATATATAATTGCATTGATTGATTAAACACTTGATAATATCAAAATTCATCACAAGGATATAGAGAAGAAAAAGACAGGGCTAATGACCTCAATACCAAAACAAAATTAGTGGTGTCCATACCTGGTATAAGCAAGATGGTTATTGCAACGCCAGAAACGAACGCAAAACTGACCTGTGTATATAGAAGATACAGTGCCACTCCTATCTGCAATGGCAAACTGGTAAAACATACAACATCAAAACTAGATCTAGAGAGAGATGTTTTTCTATCACGATGGTAAGTATTTCATTAGCCAAAGTGAAAAAAAAAAAAAAAAAAAAAAAAAAAAAGTAGAACCGGAATTAAACCAGATTTTTTTTTTTGCTTTTGAGTCTGTCTTATTTGCATTATTTATCCAACCTTCTAACATCAACACACACCAACATGCTGTAATTAATTGACAAGACTAATTAGGCGTAAGCACCATTTTACAATTTTTAGTCAAATTGATACCAATACTCATTATGTTTGCATTTTGCCTCTGAAATAGAAAATGAGAGAGAATTGATCTGTTTTATTCCATGATTTTATACTCCTATATATAGGAGTGTATAGAAATAGGATTTCCTTAAAGAGGAAAAGTCTTATAAGAAAAAATACAATAAGAATAAGTCTAATTAAGAAAAGATGAAAATGGAAGAACTATAAATATAAAGAAATAATAGAAAATAACATATGTCAATCGACACGTGTTAAATATACTCTTTAATAGCCTTAAATCCAGAATACATAAAAAATGAAAAAAAAAATTAACAAGCAATTATTAGAGATTCAAGAGCTTATAAACAAGCAAAAACAATAGCTTCCTTTTTTTTTTCTTTTTTTTTCCTTTTTTTTTTTTTTTGTGTGTGTGTGTGTGTGTGGTGGAGCTTCTCTCCAAAAACATATCTGCTATGTGCATCTAGTTGTAAAATGCATCTTTGGGAACTCATGCTATGCATTGGTGAGCATTTCATGCAACCTTTGCCACTTTTAACACAACATGGACTTTGACTGCATAACCAATGTCAACTTGCTAAGAATATTAGATGCATACACGTACAATGTGGTATTTTCTTTATGTCGGTGCCACATCATTTGTATGCATTCAGACTGAAGCCCTAATGATGATTTGTTCCAAAATTGGTCTTTAAATTATTTTAGTAGAATAATTTTCAATGCCCAGGGCATCAAGTGAGAACTTCAATGGAGCATTTCTAGAGTTAACAAAGTACATTACAATCTGACCAATGGTTGAAGGATCAGATAATTGTTTTGATCCTTGTATTGCAACTGGATTCTTCACATGGTCACATCAGAATTAATGACTTGAGGACCATCAACCACTAGAAAGCTTGCCAAAATTTTAGAAAGCTAAGGGGCTTTCATGATTTTTCAATGGGAAAACAGGGAACGTACTTAAAACATAAAAAGAGCCTCGTGGTTTGGGCTATGGATCTCTCGGCCAGAGATAAGATCTCTCCCGAGCGATCGTGGACAACTTCGGCTATGGATCAGATCTCCCCGAGGGACTGGGCCGACTTCGGTAGTAGGAGATGAGATCTCCCCCGAGCGCCCGCATCAACCTCGGCCAGAGCGCCTAAGTAACCTCGGATAGAGGTAAGGCCCGCGACGACCTCAGCCAGAGCGCCCGCATCAACTCCGACTAGGGATAAGGTCCGCGATAACCTCGGCCAGAGCACCTGAGTAACCTCGGAATAGAGGTAAGGCCCGCGACGACCTCGGCCAGAGAGCTTCAACATCGACCTCGGCTAGAGAAAGCTATCATGTCAACCTCGGCCAGAGAGCTTCAACATCGACCTTGGCTAGAGAAAGCAACCGTGTCAACCCCGGCTGGAAATGGGATCTTCCCCGGGCTTCAACCTTGATATCAACTTCAAGCCGGAGATGAAGATCTCCCCCGAAGCTTCGACCTAGACCAGCACAGAGCTCAGAGGAAGACTTCGGCAGTCGCCTTTCCTGCACTCCCTTCCTTCGATTTTCGAACTCGGGAGTGGGGGGGCTAGTGTTGGGGATAAATCCCGCTCCAGCCGAAGTCTAGCTCGATGCTCAGCCTAATGCAACCAGTAGCCGCAGAAGAGCTTCGGCAGACGGGCTTCAGCCGAACTCCCAGCGGCCGAGCTTCTTCCAACCCGTTCAGCCGGCCGAGCTACTTAGCGGCCGAACTCTCCAGCGGTCGAGCTTCGGAATTCCCAGCGGCCGAACTCCTCAGCGGACGAGCCTTAGCCGAACCACTTAGCAACCGAAGTCCTTCAACCGGGCCTCAGCCGAGCTTCTTCGGGCCTCTCAGCGGCCGAACTCCTCAGCGGACGTCCATCGGCCGAACTTCGCCCGACCGAGCTCCTGCCGAACCCCTCCAGCCAGCCGAACTCCTCAAGCGGCCGTCCCTTCAGCCGGCCGAGCTCCTTCAATTCCAAGCGGCCGAACTCCTCAAGCGGCCGTCCCTTCAGCCGGCCGAGCTCCTTTAATTCCAAGCGGCCGAACTCCCAAGCGACCGAGCCTTAGCCGCGCACCTCCGGCCAAACGCCTGTGGGAGCCGAGCTCCTCCCGAGCTTTTCTTTCAGCCGAACTCTCCTACAAGCCCGAACTCCTCTGGACGAACCGTCGCCGTCAATCCGCAACAGACAACAAGTCCGGACGACATGGCCACCACTACTGGCGACGCCTACTCTCTCCGTAACCAGCCCCATGCGGCCCACGACCCGCCAGTATGGCTGTCACCATCCACCTGACAGCGCCTTCCTCTCCGTACTGAACTCCATGCGGCCCCAACGGCTCTCTGCCAGGCGGTATGGCCGTCACCATCAACTAAGCTCCGCCTATAAAGGGCCCTCCAGATACGCTTATCACTACTCTCTGATCTCTAAGCTCTCATCTTCTTCTTTAAGCTCCGGAACTCATTCCGAGCACTCCATTCCTGTTGGCCAGAGCTGACTTGAGCGTCGGAGGGTCCTGCCGGAGCCACCCCCCACCGGCTCCGGACGGGACTTTGTTTTGCAGGTCCCTGGCGGCGACCTCAGCGGCCTCGACTCCAATGACCTCCGGCGATGACCAGTTTCTGCACCAACAGATTGGCGCTAAAGGAAGGGGTTCGCTGTTAAGAGAAAGCCGAAGTCCCCTCGTTCTTAAAGGAGTGCTCGGCGACGTTTTCCCCCTTTCCACTCCAAAGATTTCTCTTCTTTCTCTTTTCAGAAAAAAAAAGAAGAGATGCCCCCCGGGAGAGCCTCGACTCGACGGTC
>QRFJ01000424.1:352155-357155 GCA_006176705.1 Cocos nucifera
TCCTATATATAGGAGTGTATAGAAATAGGATTTCCTTAAAGAGGAAAAGTCTTATAAGAAAAAATACAATAAGAATAAGTCTAATTAAGAAAAGATGAAAATGGAAGAACTATAAATATAAAGAAATAATAGAAAATAACATATGTCAATCGACACGTGTTAAATATACTCTTTAATAGCCTTAAATCCAGAATACATAAAAAATGAAAAAAAAAATTAACAAGCAATTATTAGAGATTCAAGAGCTTATAAACAAGCAAAAACAATAGCTTCCTTTTTTTTTTCTTTTTTTTTCCTTTTTTTTTTTTTTTGTGTGTGTGTGTGTGTGTGGTGGAGCTTCTCTCCAAAAACATATCTGCTATGTGCATCTAGTTGTAAAATGCATCTTTGGGAACTCATGCTATGCATTGGTGAGCATTTCATGCAACCTTTGCCACTTTTAACACAACATGGACTTTGACTGCATAACCAATGTCAACTTGCTAAGAATATTAGATGCATACACGTACAATGTGGTATTTTCTTTATGTCGGTGCCACATCATTTGTATGCATTCAGACTGAAGCCCTAATGATGATTTGTTCCAAAATTGGTCTTTAAATTATTTTAGTAGAATAATTTTCAATGCCCAGGGCATCAAGTGAGAACTTCAATGGAGCATTTCTAGAGTTAACAAAGTACATTACAATCTGACCAATGGTTGAAGGATCAGATAATTGTTTTGATCCTTGTATTGCAACTGGATTCTTCACATGGTCACATCAGAATTAATGACTTGAGGACCATCAACCACTAGAAAGCTTGCCAAAATTTTAGAAAGCTAAGGGGCTTTCATGATTTTTCAATGGGAAAACAGGGAACGTACTTAAAACATAAAAAGAGCCTCGTGGTTTGGGCTATGGATCTCTCGGCCAGAGATAAGATCTCTTCCGAGCGATCGTGGACAACTTCGGCTATGGATCAGATCTCCTCCGAGGGACTGGGCCGACTTCGGTAGTAGGAGATGAGATCTCCCCCGAGCGCCCGCATCAACCTCGGCCAGAGCGCCTAAGTAACCTCGGATAGAGGTAAGGCCCGCGACGACCTCAGCCAGAGCGCCCGCATCAACTCCGACTAGGGATAAAGTCCGCGATAACCTCGGCCAGAGCACCTAAGTAACCTCGAATAGAGGTAAGGCCCGCGACAACCTCGACTAGAGAGCTTCAACATCGACCTCGGTTAGAAAAAGCCATCATGTCGACCTCGGCCAGAGAGCTTTAACATCGACCTTGGCTAGAGAAAGCAACCGTGTCAACCCCGGTTGGAAATGGGATCTTCCCCGGGCTTCAACCTTGATATCAACTTCAAGCCGGAGATGAGATCTCCCCCGAGCTTCGACCTAGACCAGCACAGGGCTGAGAGGAAGACTTCGGCAGTCGCCTTTCCTGCACTCCCTTCCTTCAATTTTCGAACTCGGGAGTGGGGGGGACTAGTGTTGGGGATAAATCCCGCTACAGCCGAAGTCTAGCTCAATGCTCAGCCTAATGCAACCAGTAGCCACAGAAGAGCTTCGGCAGACAGGCTTCAGCCGAACTCCCAGCAGCCGAGCTTCTTCCAACCCGTTCAGCTGGCCGAGCTACTTAGCGGCCGAACTCTCCAGCGGTCGAGCTTCGAATTCCCAGCGGCCGAACTCCTCAACGGATGAGCCTTAGCCGAACCACTTAGCAACCGAAGTCCTTCAACCGGACCTCAGCCGAGCTTCTTCGGGCCTCTCAGCGGCCGAACTCCTCAGCGGACGTCCATCGGCCGAACTTCGCCCGACCGAGCTCCTGCTGAACCCCTCCAGCCAGCCGAACTCCTCAAACGGCCGTCCCTTCAGCCGACCGAGCTCCTTCAATTCTAAGCGGCCGAACTCCTCAAGCGGCCGTCCCTTCAGCCGGCCGAGCTCCTTAGCTTCAATTCCAAGCGGCCGAACTCCCAAGCGACCGAGCCTTAGCCGCGCACCTCCGGCCAAACGCCTGTGGGAGCCGAGCTCCTCCCGAGCTTTTCTTTCAGCCGAACTCTCCTACAAGCCCGAACTCCTCTGGACGAACCATCGCCGTCAATCCGCAACAGACAACAAGTCCTGACGACATGGCCACCACTACTGGCGACGCTACTCTCTCCGTAACCAGTCCCATGCGGCCCACGACCCGCCAGTATGGCTGTCACCATCCACCTGACAGCGCCTTCCTCTCCGTACTGACTCCATGCCGGCCCCAACGGCTCTCTGCCAGGCGGTATGGCCGTCACCATCAACAAGCTCCGCTATAAAAGGGCCCTCCAGATACGCTTATCTCTAACTCTCTGATCTCTAAGCTCTCCTCTTCTTCTCTAAGCTCCGGAACTCATTCCGAGCACTCCATTCCTGTTGGCCGAAGAGCTGACTTGACCGTCGGAGGGTCCTGCCGGAGCCACCCCCCACCGGATTCCGGACGGGACTTTATTTTGCAGGTCCCGATGGCGACCTCAGCGGCCTCGACTCGGCAATGGACCTCCGGCGATGATGAGTTTCTGCATCAACAGATTGGCGCTAGAAGGAAGGCCGGCTTCTTTGTTGAGAGAAAGCCGAAGTCCCCTCGTTCTTAAAGGAGTGCTCGGCGACGTTTTCCCCCTTTCCACTCCAAAGATTTCTCTTCTTCTCTTTTCAGAAAAAAAAAAGAAGAGATGCCCCCCAAGAAGAGCCTCGACTCGACGGTCGGCGGCCTCCGCGGCCCGATCCCGTCCAGATCCGGCCGCTCCTGCTCCAGCCCCGGACGACTCAGGCTCACTCTGTAGCCGCGGTGGATGCGGAGCAAGTTCAACCTGCTCGTCAAGCAGGTTCCGCGATCTCACGGAGGCAGTGCAGGCGGTGCAGGCCATGCACCAGCAAGCCCCAGTGCCAGCCCAACCGGCATGGAACTCTTCCGGAGCCGAGTGATCCGGTCCTAAGAGTGGCCGACTTGGACAGTCCGACCTCCGATCCCCTGGATTGGAGAGGCAGAGGAGGGAGAGCCCTTGTTCGGATCATGGATCGGCCAAAGGGTGAAGCCTCGTGCCCGTTCCACAAGAGAGCCTTGGAGATCAGAAACTGTGAAGATCTCCTGGATCAAAGGCTCTTAGAAATGAGCCGACGAATCGAAAGAACTTCGTTCACACTCCCCCCTCACGTGGCAATGACGTTTGCACTGACTCCCCTTTTTCGCAGAAAATCATGCAGGAACCAGTCCCGCCGAACTTTAAGCTCCCACAGTTCGACAGCTACGATGGGACCATCGATTCGGTCGATCACTTGGAAGCCTTCCGGAACGACGATGCTGCTCCACGGCGCTCCAGACGTTATATTATGCCGGGCTTTTCCCCTCTACCCTGAAAGGAGCTGTCAGAAACTGGTACTCGGCGCTCAAGCCGAGTACCATCTTATCATTTGACCAGATGAGTCAACAGTTCGTGGCCCACTTTGTGAGTAGTAGGCGGCCGCGCCGAGGTTCGGATTCCTTGATGGCCATCAAGCAGAAGGCGGGGGAACCCATCCGGGCCTACGTCACCTGGTTTAACACTGCCGCGCTGGAAGTCCGGAACCTAGACCAATCAGTCGCCATGGCCGCCCTCAAGGGCGGTCTTCAAAAAAATAACTTGCTGTTCTCCCTAGAGAAAAGGTACCCTAGGGACCTCGCCGATCTGCTGGCTCGGGCCGAGAGATATGCCCGTGCGGAAGAAGCCTTCAAGTCGAAGGACGAAGAAGCCTTAAGGGAGCGGCTGGCAGGCAATGGGGAGCCGAATGAAGTTCGACCGTGCTCACGGACTCCCTCCGATAGCAGGCGGGCCCGAACTCCTCGAGCTTACAGAGAAGCGCGAAGAAGCCCTCCTCCCAAAAGATTCCGCGACTATGCCCCCCTCAACGCTCCTCGAACTCAGATCTTCACCGAAGTTAAGAACCAACTGCCAAGACCCGAAGGGTTACGGTCTTCCCCTCAAACAAGCGTGACCGAAGCAAGTACTGCCTCTACCATCGCGACCACGGCCACGACATTGAGGAGTGCATCCAGCTCTGAGACGAAGATCGAGGAGCTCGTTAGAAAGGGGCGGCTGGGTAAATTCATTCGATGCGAGCCTGAAGATCGGCGAAGGGCACTGCCGTAATAAGAAACGATAAGGTCGGCCTGCCTCACTACGTCGTCAACGTTACCCCAGGACCCAGCATGGAAGCCAAGAGAAGCATGCTTCAAAGTGAGGAAGCCAGCATGAGGTAGAAAAGGATACCACGTCCTGAATCACAGAGAATTCGGGAAAAATATTGCCAGTAACTTTCTTTCAATGAAAGTTCTTCCCTTTCAATAGTGTATTATTTTTCGGCGCCAAAACTATGTAATGACAGAAAAAGAAGCAGTTCAACAAGTCGCCGTGTTAGGAAGGAAGACCTCGTCCTAACACAAGCAGATCAAAGAGCAGTTCGGCCAGAGATAAGATCTCTCCCGAAAAAAGCAACCTCGGCTCAGAGATAAGATCTCTCCCAAGCAGTTCGGCCAGAGATAAGATCTCTCCCGAAAAGCAACCTCGGCCAGAGATAAGATCTCTCCCGAAAAGCTAGAGATAAGATCTCTCGGCGGTCAGAGATAAGATCTCTCCCAAAAAACCTCGGCTAGAGATAAGATCTCTCCCGAGCAGTTCGGCCAGAGATAAGATCTCTTCCGAAAAGCAACGTCGGCCAGAGATAAGATCTCTTCCGAAAAACCACCTCGGCTAGAGATAAGATCTCTTCCGAGCAGTTCGGCCAGAGATAAGATCTCTCCCGAAAAGCAACCCGGTCAGAGATAAGATCTCTCCCAGAGATAAGATCTCTTCGAAAAGCAACTCGGTCAGAGATAAGATCTCTCCCGAGCGGTTCGGCCAGAGATAAGATCTCTTCCGAAAAGCAACATCGGCCAGAGATAAGATCTCTCCCGAAAAACCACCTCGGCTAGAGATAAGATCTCTCCCGAGCAGTCCGGCCAGAGATAAGA
>QRFJ01000424.1:362155-457155 GCA_006176705.1 Cocos nucifera
TAACATGATTTTATGATATATTGTAGATCGTTGGATGATCTACACAAACATACTAAAATCTTTAATATTCATTAAACTACAATTATTTTTAAACTAAAAAATATATTTTCAATTTGAAAAATAAAAATAATAGACCAAAAATAACTATGAAATTATAAGCTTGTTTAGAGATATACAAACTTCTCTCGATCTAAATTTGGTGTCCATTTATTTAAGTTTAGATGCGATCATGTGCATAGTGGCCTAGATAAAAATAATAGACCAAAAAAAACTATGAAATTATAAGCTTGTTTAGAGGTATACAAACCTCTCTCGATCTAAATTTGGTGTCCATTTATTTCAGTTTAGATGCAATCATGTGCATAGTGGCCTAGTCCCGAATTTGAATAAAATTGAAAAATAAGTAGTCTTTGATGCATGCCCACGAGCTGAAAAAAATATATGTATCATCCATCATATGGTTCTACACAAATGTGAGGTCAAATTATTTTTCTAAAATTTGTATATTTAAAAATATTTTTAAATTTAAAAATTATTAAAAATATATAATCAATATAAAAATATGAAAATTTAGTACTATGTATTAGATAATTCTGAAGTATTTTCTGAAAATAGAAAACATGCTTCTCTGAATTTTTTGATATTTGAAATTATTTTTAATTTAAAAAATAAAAAATATATAATTAATACAAAAAAATGAAAAAAAATTAGTACATAGTATGAATAATTCAAAAGTTTTTTGAAGCAAAAAACATTTTTTCATCATAGCAAATTTTAGTTTTTTTAAATAGTTAATAAACTGACGTGTTTGATAAACCTACAAGATTGAATCCACCAAGGAAAATGGATCTAGAGAATGACAATGGTTGGGATCATGAATAGATTTTCTCAGATCAGCACCACTGGAGTTGCAACTACTATAGCACAGAGTTCAAGAGAGGATGGGTAACTAGGTTGAAGCAACACCTGGCTGGTTATCCTGATGTATCCATATTCCAGAAATGCCCACAGGAGGTCAAGTAGCCGATGAAGAAGCACTTCACTAATTTCAAAGCAACAAAAGAGAGGACTTCAAAGAAGAGGGTAGAGGTAAATCATCGAGCAGTAAAGCCACCCTCCTATCCCTTTAGGGGTTAGAGACCTTCGTTCCAAATGGCAGGCACAAATCCAGACTGCCATTCAAATGAGCCTGACTGATCAGTGGTAGTCGGACAAGGAGGCCAGACATAAGACTCAATTTGGGCCCTCATAGTGTGAGTCAAGCTCTAATTCTAGGACAGAGCAAATCCAAAGTTCAGGAGAATCACATCAGTCAGAAAGGCCATCAATAAAGACGGTGGCCATATTGCATCTATTTGAGTGTCTTTAGCCGCAGCAAAAAGAAGTCCTCTAAAAATATTCCACTAAGAGCCACCATCCATGATCTAGATCCACATACCTTCCCTAATAGGGATTCAAAGTCACAGAAGATTGACACCATGTCGAAGAACGATGAAAAAAAAGGATGCGGCAAGCTATTGCATCCTAGTTCCACTTCAACCACATCCCAATAAATGCAGTAGGAAACACATACTCTAGAGTCTAGAGTAAATAAAGGCTGTCAGTCCGGATGTAAATCCTCCAAGATCGAAGGATACCTATAGTGAGCTCCTTAACATTCTGCTCATATACGAGAGCAAGTAGCCCACCTATAAAATGATAGTGATATGTAATGGTTGGACTGATCCCACTAAACAAAGTATCATCAACTTCCTTATATACTGTGACATGAAAACTTTCTTCCAAAAATCAATTGATACTTCCAATCATGTGCAAACGCCATGTACATAGTCAGATTGATGGAGGAAGTGATTGATCAGGTAGGAGAGGAAAATGTCATGGTCATCACTAATTATAAGCCTCAATACAAGCTGGCAAGAAGATCTTAATGGAGCGACGGCCATACATTTTCTGGACTCCATGTACTACATATTGTATTGACCTCATGTTGATGGAAAATAGGAAAGATCAGTAGGGTGTAGCAAACAATAGAGATAGCCCAGTCCATCACCACATTTATTTATAACCACACATGGTTTCTATCACTGATGAGGAAGTACAAAAAGGGATCTTGAGACTAGCTATCAAGTTTGCTACTTACTACATTACACTTGATAGCCTCCTTGAGAGGAAAGCAAGCCTATGTCAGATGTTTGTCAATGCCGAGTGCGAGCAAATATGCAGGGGCCAGCACTGAAGAGAGCTATGTAGAAAGCTTAGCAACGAGATAGATTTTTTGGTAGCAACCGAGAAAATAGTGAAGGCTATCAAGCTATCATATAAAGTGCTTCGGACCATGAATAGTGAGAGGTACCCCTACATGGGCTTCATTTATCATATGATGGAAAGGGCAAACGCTCATATTAGGGAGGTAGATCTGAAGTATGCCCGGCAATGCATCGATATCATTGATCAAAGGTGGGACTACCAAATAGGTAGGGAGATACATCTAGTAGGTAAGCAAGAATATTGACTATTTGACCACTTCCGCACTTGTAAATATTCTACAAAAGCAATTGCAAACTCTATTGACATTTTACTATCTAAACCTGAGGTTCTAGTACACCATATTTGGGATCGATATGGATGAGGAACTTCTAGCTGTCCTATGTTATGTGATCTATAAGATGGAGCCCGATCCAAAAGTCATGACCCTATGTCCACTAGAGGTAAATTAACTTAAGAGCCAAATGTAAATTAACTCGTGTCTTCAATCATTAACATATTATAACATGTCTCTTTTCCATGGAAGAAAATATTTAGGAAAGGCACTGACAACTTTGGAGTGTCAGCAATTGTCATAAGTAAGAAAATTTTGAGTTCAAATATATCAGATATCAGCGATAACTATTACTTGGTGTATTATAGTTTACTGATATGATACTATCTTTTATGTAATTTTCTTCAATGCTTTTGTAGCTGAATAGTAGATTCATTTTGGTCTGTCAATGAGAAATCTTAAGCGCCTAGCCATTCGGATCCTCTCCTAGATGGTCTTCTCGAGTGATTGAGTGCAACTAGTCCACCTTTGCCATCATCCACCGTAAGGAACCATCTAACACAAAGACGCCTCAACGACTTCGTATATATCCACAAGTTGGTACTAAAGTGCATTCAGAAGAAAGTAGAGCTAAATTATACAAATCTTCTCCACAATGATTTTGTTTAGCATGAGAATGATCCTATAATCGGAAGGACTATGGGCCAGCAACAGAAGCCGAAGCTCAATGAGTCAAGGTCACTTCCACAACTGGCCAATTTCATAGCCAGTGAGGATGGATGGATGTAGAGCAATGGGCAGATTGTGTTCCACACTTACATTCAGCAAATCAGCCATAGCCACAGAGGTTAGTGAGGATTTGATCATCACATGACTCCAGGTTTGACACATCCTTCTAAAGATAGAACCAAGAGATTCTTATGCAAGGCCACCAAGCTACCCAATCCACTCAATCAAGAGGGTACCATCCATCTTACTGGTGCAGGTAGGCAAAGAGAGGTACGGAGAGAAAGCAGCCAGCTGCTTAGTGCAATTTGAAAGAAAAAGAAAAGGTAATTGTAGCTCCAATGGACAGAGTGGAGGAATCAATTCACTCAAACTTAGAGGCCAATGAGAGCAATAATGATAGTTTTGATGATCATGGATCTTGTAGCCAAAGAGGGAGTGGAGAACATAAGACCACCATTGATGAGGCATAGTTGTTGGGTGGTTTTCGATTCACTGATTAGACCTAGTTTATGTATGCCATGCAAGATAAAGACTACGACATATGAACTGGTATAACTAGGAATGGCAATTTTAGCTGACCCGCCGGATACCCGAGCCGATCCGATCTTAATGGGGCAGGTTTAACCTGACCCGATTAGAATCTGGGATGGATATAGGTTCTAGAAAAATATCCAAAATAGGTTCGAATCGAATACAGATAATGGTATGCGCCGATCTGAATTCGATCCAATATAACCTTAATTTATATCCCCCTTTCAAAATTATAATGATTTTATATTGTTTATATATATCCAACTCGATCCGACCCGATCCGAGGCAGGTACGAGGTAGATATGGATGTGGGATTTTTACTTATAGGACGGGTACAGATATGGGTTGATCCGACCCATACTTAACCCATTGCCATGCTAAGTACAGCCCATGAGGTTATGATTGCATATAGGATACAAGCTCCTCTAAGTTGTTTAAAATGATACGATGTAGCTGCAGATGACTTTGCACATGGAGTGAGATGCATAGACTTATCGGGTTTTATAGCCATAAGCAGCCTACAACCCATATGAATATCGATATGGTACATCTAAAGTATCTTCTAGTGGCTACCACCCTACACAACCCGATGCAACTTATAGATCAGATTTTGTTGCTAGAATGTTCAGATGGGCTCCTCATCAAACAAAGGATACTTCCCAGAGCTAAAGCTTCAATGAGAGATCCGAGACCAATTACACCCTAGGATGCTTACCTAATGGGATGAGTGTACTAAACTACAAAGCCATATGATTGGAGGGGTGCTTATGTGCCCCTGATTACATTAATGATCCTAGCATGTATGAGAGACATCGACACTTCACCAAATTTTAGATGTCAATATGTATGTTGTATTTTAAATATATCTAATTAATTGTATATATTGTATTTCATTAATTTTCTTCACAAATACACTGCTTGTTCTAATTTAGTTCCATTTCATGATATAATTATAGTCTATTTAGGATCAAGAAGTATCATTTAAGGTGTACTGGATGACAAAAATATCAAATTAGGATTTTAACCCTAATAAAAATATCAAGAGATATCAAGAAACATCAAAATAGAGACAAAATTACTCAAAAAAACAAAAAAAAAATGATTACACTTCATTAAATGTTAAGAAAATTGAAAAAACAAAAGAAATAGGTGTGCCGGTCTGATGCCCAATATAGTACCGAACCAATACCGTACTGAATCAGTGGCTGACCGATATGGGTATCGATGCCAATTCACCCAACCTTGCTTCATAATGAGCAAAATATTGCCTAATCTATCGCAAAATGAACCCACTTAGTTTCAGTTGGGCTTACAAAACTCTTATTTGTCTTTTAGTTCCTTTTTTTCACCCAGTTCCAACTCCACTAAACATGAGCCTAATGAAATCCCCTTCCTCTCAACATCCACTCTATCCCCATCCGATACTAGCAACTACAGCTATGCTTCATCTTTCACTTGTTCTGGGCCCATTTCATTATAGTTGCATCTTTTATTGTCATCTTAGCCTTTTGACCTCTCGTTTATTATCTGCTTTGATTATTTTTTCCTCTCTTTAATCCAAGCATGAAGAAGAATGTTCCATTCAAGAAAATGTATTTTTTGTATGTATGATGCTCCATTAATAGCTCAAATATGTGTGCTGCACTAAGGGAATGGCCACTAGCAGAGATAGACCTGATGAAAAGGATGTCATAGGTGCAGACCCACTAATCATAACAGCTTTTCTATTCTTATTTGGTCCTTATTCCTAGCCCCATGTCCTTAGAAAGGCTCTATATTGGATCATCAAAAGAAGCTGCATGTTCATACAAGGCATGATCATGAATATCAACTTATAATGAAATAATTTACTGCTTAGAAGGATGACTGGGATGTTCTGAACTTTGTTTGCACTTCCTGGAGGATCCTAGTTTCTATCATCAGTAAAGATTTTGGTCTAATCAATCATGGTGCCTATCTTCCACAACCTACATAAATGAAGGACTTTAAGCAACTTTTCTTTTTTCGGGTAGGTAAGCAACTATCTTTTAACAATACCATAACCTGCCAATCTAGGAGCTCAGTAAGCCAAACTAGAGAAACTGATTAAATTATGATTGTAAGAGTGATCTAATTTCCTGCTTAACACAATAATAGGTTACTTCAACTTATGACCATCACACCATACATGCACGTATGCATATGTGCATGCACATACATGCATGAGCAAAAGCACACGCTTGTAAACATGCAAGCATGCAAGCAAACTACAAACAGAAAGAGAAAATTATCTTTTGGAATTATCTGCCTTGATAATGGAAGCAATTGGAATTCTCCTGTCTAAGAAAAAGACACCGAGGGGGTGGTTGGTTGGGAAGAGTTGGGTTGGAATAGGAATGGAAATGGGTGACTCCCATTCTAACTATTTGGTTGGGGGGAGTTCCATCCCGATCACAATTCCTGGGCGGAATGAGAATGGCCCAATCCTCCTAAAACCCAATCCCCACTCTCCCCTAAGGATTCAAATCTCCATTCCGATTTTGGTCACAAACCAAATGCTTCGCGGGATATGGCCATTCCCCGTTCCAATCCATCACGATCCCAGTCGCTAACCAAACACCCCTGAAGGAAGTCTTTTTTTTCTTACACTAGCTAATTTGGCTAGAAGACATTGATCAAGTATTACGTTGACAATACCATTACAAGTCCAAGTTAAGATGGTTGAGAGTATGGAAAGGAAGTACACAGGATATGAGTGTATAGGAGGGTTACAGTTAAAAATGAAAGATGAGTGATAGAGCAACTAACTTAGATATTGAAGAATAAAAGTAATTGGAAAGCCAAGCAGAGACATGATTTTACAAATATATATATATATATATATATAACAGAATCAGAGACCATGGGAGAATGCGTACTGATGGAGCCAATAAAAGAAGAATCCTAGAGGAAGATTTAGATAATGCCAAAGTGCATAGCTTGGACTTGTCAGGAAGACAACAAGCAGAACAATGATGACAAAGGTGAGTCTCTAGTGATGCACCAAATTTATTTAAGAAAAAACAACAATTTAAATTAACAATTAAATATTAATAAAACACATTCTATCACCCAGAAGGTGTTAGCTATTCAACATGTTGACATTATCTTAATCTCTAAGAAGCTAAAAATGAAAGTCAAGAGGATTTCCAATACCTCCTCCCATTATCTTCATCCTTGATCAATATTTCTAGTCAAGTTACCCACGATATGTTGTTGTGTTGATTCTTTTACTATGAAAAGTGGGATACAGTTGAGTCAGAACAATATTTGTTTAGAAAAAGTTGAGTTGTCAACAATGTTGACAATGAGCCAAGCTAGTGCAAACCGATGGTTTCATTGGTCCAGAAACAAGAATTCTAGCCCAACACAAGGGCCTGTACAAAGATTGACAAAGCTTTGATAGACAAGCTCTAACCAAGGTCTACTAGTTATAACCACCCCCACCCCCCTGCATCTGAAGTCATTCTTTTGTAAGGCCACCAGTGTCGGGTCTATGCCTTCTTTTCTATGTATGGGAAAGAGGGGAGTCTGTTTGAGAAAAAACGAATCACATATGGGCTTTCGTTGTGGACTCAAGGTAAAGGTGGACATTAAGCATACAACAATATGTAGGAAATAGATAGTGGAAAGTAGGGAGAGAAAGAATGGCGAGGAATAATCACAAGAATTGAGTACAAGGAAGGCTAGATTACTTGAGAGAAGGAGGTCACATCCCTGTATATGGGAGGAATATGGTATTGATCTTGGAGATGAAGATGCTAGTCTGAATGCATGAAAAAAAGGGTATTCAAGGTGAGAATGACAAAAACGTGAAAGCTTCACAGTGATTTATTACTATATAAACGTGTAATTTAGAAACTCTAATTTTTACATGATGACCTGACTCCAAACCTCTTTCAGCCTCTACCAAGATGGATAATGCATAATTCCTAATGTTATCACCGACCAAGGAAAAGGCTTGGTTAAACCATACAACCAAGATCATACTTATTCTTTATGGCCAAACCTAAAACCTAAACCTGATTATATCAGGCCAGGTTGGTGGTTCATGACAAAAGCCTGAATACCCAATAGTCTTAATATTGAAATAATTTATATTTTTTACCGCATGACCATGTTGAGTTCTACTTCTTAGACGTTACTCCAGATTTGAAGAGTAATTTTTATGGCAACCATGGTATAAGTTATATCCTTATTAAATTCCAAGAAAGTTCTTCGGGGCCAAAGTATTCATCCCACTTTGCTATCCATGACTAGCGTTCGCTAAACTGTCTCGAACCGGATGGTTCAGAATGTTTTGAGCCATACCGGCAACAAACTGGGACAATTTGGCCGGGCAAATCGGAACACCAAACAAAGGAGAGGGAAAGAGAGGGTAAGAGAGGAAGAAAGAGAGAGAGAGAGAGAGAGAGAGAGAGGAGGGGAGGGAAAGAGATAGAGAGAGAGAAGGGGAGTGACTATACCGAAGGGAGGCGTAGCCGGTGGAGAGGCCGACGAAGGGCACCAAATGGCTACCATGGCTATCGGACAGTAGAAAATACACGAGCGAAGCCGCGGTCACAGAATAGGGGAGACCGCCCCTATTTTTCATCGCATTTTTTTTAAAAATAGCAATGAATAGTGAAGCCGGTAATGGATTTGCCGCAGCGTTTTCAATACCGGCCAATACAACCCATACTAAGCCAGACCAACATGGAACCGAAACAGTTCAGCCGAGGAAGCCTGTACATCGGAGGGAGAGGAAAAGAGAGGAAAAGATGGAGAGAGCATAGGGAGATACGAGACGTCGCCGCCAGAGGCTAGCAGCGACCTACTGAGGCCATCGAAGGGCCATGGAGGCCTTCATGGCTCGATGTCCCTCGATAGGGCACCAAATCAAGCAAGAAAAAAAAGAGAGAGAAAGGGGGGAGAGACGCACCAAAAGGAGACACAGACGGCGGAGGGGCTATTGGAGACCATCGGATGGCTATCATGGCAATCGGGTGGCGAAAATCATGTGGACAGAGGCACGACTGCGGAACAGGGGCGACTGCCCATATTCATGCGTCAGCCTCTTTTTAAAAACAAAGATGAACAGTGAAGTTGGCAAATCCGTTGCTGGCTACACTGTTTAATTTTTTTTTAAAAAAAAATAGTGAAGCCGGCAACGGATTTGCCGACTTCATTTAAAGCCGACAAATGCATTTCCAACTTCACGGTAATCTGGCTTTTAAAAAAAAAAAATCGGTGAAACAGGGGCGATCACCCCTATTTCACACTCGCAGCGCTAGAGGCCATGATTGGGCCGTCCAGCGACTCTCCCCCTCATGTTCTCTCTCCACCCTCTCTCTATCTCTCTCTCTCGACCGAGGAAGGAGGGATGAAGCCGCAGTCTTTGTGGCTTTCCTAGTGTGCTAGCGGCCACTTGTGGCCGCCGCCCGCATCTTCTCCAACCATGGCCTCCCCCCTTCTCCCTTCCCTTCCCTCCCCCTCCCCTCTTTCCCTCTTTTCCTCCTCCCGGTTCACCTCTTCTCCTCTGTGTCGATTCACACTAGTCCAGTCCGGTACGGACCCATGCTACTGGCCGGCCGGCACGGCCTCTAATACCGAGTCCGCGAACCTTGGTTTGCCGGCTTCACTATGGTCGAGATTCTTAAAAAAAAAAATCGTGAAACAGGGGCAATCTCATGGCGCCGCCGACTGTGATTGCGCTGTCTGGCGGCATCTCCGCCGGCTTCACCTCCCTTCTTTTCTTTCCCTCCCCTCCCCTCTCTCCCTCTCTCTCGCTCTCGGTCGAGATGTGGCGGAGGAGGCAGAGGCCTTGGCAGCCCACCAAGCGCGCCTACGGCCCACCTGTGGCCACCATTGGCATCTCCTCCAACCATCCTCTCCCTCCCCTTCCCTCCCTCTCCCCTCTTTCTCTCTTTTCCTCCTCCCCAATTCCCTTCTTCTCTTCTATATCGGTTCATGCCAGTCCCGGCCGGCCGGCATGGATCCGTACCAACTTGTTCCGCCAGCCGGCCGGCATAGATCCCGATTCTGGCTCCGCAGACCTTACATGACACAATAAATTATTGTTAACTTGATGTAGGATCAGCTAGATGGCAATACAAAAGTAGGTTTACAATTTAAGCATGAAATCTATGGAGTTACAAAAAGACGAAAACACTATAGTACATCTACAATAAACAATTGAACATGCAACGCCCTTATAGAATGTCATACCTCCACACATCATGAAGGCTATTGCACAAATTAGCTGTCCGATCTGCATCTATAGACATGAAAGTTTGAATTTCTCCATCAGAAAAATTTGAGCGTTCAGCTAGGTTAATGAATAGGCACTGCCAATTGCAAACCGGAAATTCGTTATGAATAAAAATAAAATACGAAGGAAGAGCATATGAATATTCAACAGAAGAATTCGAGACCATTACATATCCTGACAAATTGATTCTAGCCCATAAATCTATAACAACAAAAGATTTTCTTAGAAGCATCAACCAACCTTCACTGCTCAGATTATCAGCATTATACATCTATTGGATGCCCAATATCATAAGATAATCTACATATACAAGTGAAAGAAAAAAGCCTTATGTTTTTAAACCTAGGCGTTTCAGCAAGAAGATATTTATATGAAAATTATAGCATATCATTTGTGTTTTAGAAACCAATATCTTTTTCCCCTCTCCTTTTGTTGTCTCATTTACTTATCCACATAATTTATTATTAAATTTACTCTTTTAACTGCTTGGGCAAGCAGTATCACATAGCAAACAAAGAGTATTTGAAAAGAAAGAAAAGACATTGTTGAGTAAGTGATCAAACATGGAACAGGTTTTTTCTTGGGGGAGGAAAAGGGAAGCAACTAGCCCCATCCAATCACTTCATCATGAAGGGTATAACAACTGAGAGCCAATCTAAACCAGACAAATCCGAAAAACCAACAAAGCGCCAAATCCCCAATTAAAAATTCAAATTCAAAGCACACCATACCCTGAACCCTTAGTCTTTTGAATATTGTGAGATTTCATGTTGTGGCAGCAAAAGCTTTATTCTGAGATTCAGCTTACATGTAGTAGAATTAAGTGATATATAATAGAATAAGAAATATATATCTGCCTAGTTCAGTAGATTAGTCTGAAGTGGTCACTTTTGCCAATATGAGTACATCATTCATATTTTAATACATGTGGAATATAATATCCATCGTTATTATGCATATATATGACTCTAACTAGAGGAGCATATGTATATGACGCAAATATGAATAAATCCACTGTAGGGGGCAACACCCCAAACATATGGAATTAACATACATCATAGTCCCTCCCAACATGTAGATATTCAAAATATTAATCTATCATCCATACAGCATTTATGTAGTCCACAAGACCCCATCACATTCATGGCAGCTCATAGATCCGTCACTTTCAAGTAGAGATCTGAAAGCAGGTGGCAGTAAGAAAGTCTAAACCAGAGGTCGAAAAGATGCTTAAAGAATATACTTAAAAATATAATGTAGATAGAAAAGGCAAATTATCAGCAACCTATTACATTGTGCTTCAACTCATCAAAAGCAAGATAATAAGTGGTTTAAACACAAAATGTGCTTGCATTATGAAGAAGAGAAATTTTCTCTGCACAATATCATGTTAAAAGAGAAACAGGAAAAAAATTAATTACTTCATACAGATAAAAGATTAAAACATGTTTTCAAGTAACAAGATGGATGAAACAAGCTTGCTTTACCTTGCGATATACTATTATCATTATGCTTGATCGCAGCATCAACTTCAATTTCGTAAGACGAAAAGTATACTGTGTGTCTAGAAAGGATCTGCACCATAACAAGATTTTACCATTGCAGTGTAAGACAATTGTAGGAAGATCTAATCAAGGAATCTCCTATGATGCATTTCACTTCCAAAAATATAAAATTCAAATGTCTAATCGGATACAACTGAATAATAAATACTAACAAACTGTTCAAGATTAAGAAGCAAATCAAAAGATAAAAAAGCTAGGATAGAGGCATTCTTGTGCTCTAGTTAAGCAAGAATAAGGAGTCAAGGACTAGAAGGTTTCTTCCAATAAATATTTGAGTTGTCAGAGACTCCCCAACAGCACACATTGGAGCCATATTTTTTGAAAAAGAATCTACTTCTCCATTCAATTTTTGGGTCCATCAGACAATTTATTAGGCATGAACTTTGCCAAGTTTACACAATAAGAAGTGCATGATCTTATAAACAAATCCAACCTTTGATCACAAAATAATATCTTTAAACACCATTAAAACTAAGCTTACTAATTCTTTTAACTAATATATAACTCCTAAAAGGTCCCAAAGTGGAACAACCTAAGATCTCACCCAAAAAGACTAGCCGGAAGGTATTATTTGGATTCCCTAGCCTTATATAAGTACCCAAGATCTTCACAGTGCATAACCGATATGGGACTAAATGCACGTCCGTACAAGTCCTCATATACTCCCTCCTTTAAAGCTTAGTGTCCTTACCAGGCTAAGGATCCAAATCCATACTTCTATTCACAAACACCACCATCGGCTCATGGTTAGCCCCACCGAACCCATTCTGCAATATCTCCTAATCCACAAGCTATGGGCTGGGTCAGCTTTAATACCATTTGTAACAATATAGGACCTCATCCAAAAAGGCTAGCCAGAAGGTGTTATTTAGGTTCTCTAGCCCTGTATAAATATCCAAGATCTTCCCAGTGAATAACCAATATAGAACCACATACATGTCCGTACGAGTCCTCACACAAAGTCTACTCATACGAGAGTAAATCTCCCAAAATTTGAAATTCATGTGACAATGCATATCCATAATTTCAATAGTAGTGCATCTTGGTAAAACAGCAGGTTGTATTTTTTTGAATACATTTGAAAGTTGTTCTCACTTCTGATCCAACTCTAAGTGCTCTCATCTTTAAATTTTGCTTTTTTTTCTTTTGCTAAATCAGTATTACCACAAATGTTGGACACCTTGAGTTTCAATTGGCATGAAACCTGTAGTTTGGAGCCTTTATTTTTTTTTTGGTACAGTAGTTTGGATCCTTTTCATTCCATGGTGTATTTCAAAAATTGAGCCTTGTTAGAGGAGCCATAACAATGTTCGTTATGTGTTGGGCAAGAACATGCCAGTTATGAATATGCCAAGGAGCTAGGCCACAAGCCAATACATGTCACCTATACTTTGCAAGTACCTAATTGTTTTAAAACAGTTTCAGTACCGGACACATGTCAGACATGAGCCAGATTATACATACCACATGTATTTTGAACAAGTGGCCTGACATGCCACCTTAGAGAAAGTTCATTGGGTTCAAATATGGAATCCAATAACCAATTTATTCTAAACAAAAACCCCTTCCCCGGTTGTTTTCCTTAGTGCAACTTCATCAAGCGAGGTAGAGGGATAGAAAGCCAGAGGTGAAGGGAACCAGTAGCAGACTAGTGGCAGAGCAAGATAATGGTTCTTTTGCACCTCCTGAACTGATCCAACGGGCAATCACCCTCCTCTTTCAATCTATTTTCTGGATTGATTGATGTCACTCATTCCGGTGCTCAAAAAACTATTAATGATCATAAGTTGCAACTTACAACTCTAGGATTTCTAGTAAATTAATTAAAAATTTGCATAAGCAAAAATATTTGTCGTGTTACCCCCAGCTTTATCTATATCCATTTTTTGCGGGACTAATCATATCAAAGTCAACATGTGTCTATACGATATCTTGTATCTGTATCCTATAGCCACGTCCATGCTTCTTTGTACATTGTGTGAAAAATGAACTTTGAACTGTACAAAAACTCGGTTCGGTTGCACTTAGCACTGCAGATGAACTAACAGCAGAAAATATAATATATAATCAAACTAAAACTAGGTTGTTTATTACAATACATACTTCAACATGGATGTAAAACCCAGGGAAAGAGCTAGAAAATATCCATCCACGTCTCCAGATCCTGAATGGATGGGGCAACAAGTATCAAAGTGTCACTGTTAGTTTAATTCCCAAAGAGCATCAAAGATGATTAAATGGTTCAAGAAACTGCAGAGGAAAATACAATATCTATTATAAGAATTTTTTGTGTAAAAGTAAAGGTTCTGTTGTAATCATACAAGAGATCGCTAACTTGTAGAACATGGTATGATGATAGAAAGATTCATCATGAGAACCTTTTTGACATTGATCACAAATGTTTAAGTCAGTTTGGAGTTCTTTATGCTTATATTTGATCAAATCAAAATGCATTAGCTTTACAAACATTTGTACTGTAATTATACATATTGCATCATGCATGCTTATCTTGTTTATTGCATAAATGTGTATGCAAGCTATACTCACATTCCCTGGCGTTTATTGGATCATTGCTTTTCAGAATACAGGATGACTGTTTCCTGCATTGCTAGTGTTTTAGCCATGCACGTGTAAGTGTCTGGGCAGACAACAGATCTATCACCTATGCTTCTTTTGTGAACAAACCAATTTGGATATGTATAACATCAGTCCTAAATGATGCACCAGGATCTGAATATCTAGAAAAATGGAAACAAGAGAAGCCATGCAGGATTTTCTTTTCTCCTCTTTTTGTTTTTTCTTTAGCAGGGGGATGGGGTGTTGTTGCAGAGGGATGGAATACAGATTTTTTGACTGACTGCCCCCAGCACGCACCCCCACCCCCATGCTCTTCTTCTGTCTAGAAAGACTATCCAGCACATCACCATCATCAATTCTATCATACAAGTTCTCCATGTCCTATTCCTCTCCCACCCCCTTACAATCCACTTTAAACCCATAGCAAGTTCGCATTACTTCCAATTTCAAATAATGATCTTTAACTCTTTATGCTTCCATAACATATGCCACTAAAACGACCAATTTTTGTTATTATCATTCCACTCCATCCTCTTCTTGACTTCTGTTATTGAACTTGTAGAGTTGCAAGATTATATCTACTATTCTTGGTTGTCATATATTCCATTATTACTTCATTCTTTATGCCCTTTCCCTTAACCCCTAACTATCTAGGGAACAAGTTGTTCATTATTTCCCAAAGCCCCACAGCAAATAGGTGTTCCATTTTTTGTTCAGCAAAATCTTACAAGAGCCAATCCTGAACCTGCAGGCAAATGTCACATATCTAAATGGTGTAAAAACGTATCTTATATATGTATTTCTCATTTTTTTATAGATCAATTTATCACATATCTTATATATGAACCTTATACATGAATGCAGGCAAATGTCACATATCTTATACAATGTATATCTCTTTTTTTTAATAGATCAATTTGTCTCTCGTAGGTTAATAAGCAATTTATCCAAGGTACATAAATGAGTTCGGTCCTACTGATAGATCTTTGATTTCAACTATTTATTTCTGCTATGCTAAATCAGCATTTTTGTAAATTAGTAAATATAACTAAAATTACGCCACATAACAAAATGTCTTAGAAAATATCTTAACAATATTATACCTAATATAACACCACTAATATGTGAAGCTATCAAGCAATAATGAAATATAGCACTAAAAAATTTCCATTAATTAGATGAACATAGGTCATAAAACATGCAGGTTGAGAAAGCCATAAGTTTGATGTGAAGCAACACCTTGTTGAAGAAACTGAATTAGCTTATTAAGGAGCAGTGGCACAATAAAGCCAACACAATCATTTATTGCCTGCAAGAATTTAAAAGAACCACCACTTAGTACGTAACTCAAGGAATCAGAGAATGCAGTCAATATTCAACATTTTTTAAGGGCATAGGTGGAGGAAGCTGGAACCATACTGAAAACCAGTTTACAGAGAATTTTGCTCTATTTATCTTTTCAAAATGTTGAGAACATCATAACAGTAACCATAACAATCCAGCCATATCCCAACAATTTGGTGTCAGCTTGTTGAGGGCATCAACATTTCATTATTAGTTCATAACTTCATATAAATTATGTGGAGTTGTGACCAAGCAATCTACAATCAAAAGTTTCGGGTTATGATAAACTTTGATTGTTACCCATGCATTTAATTATAATTATCTAGTCAAAGTTAACTTGGTTGACAAATCTTAATAGGACTGGTACCCCATGACAATTAAAATGTTCTATTCAATTGATGAAACATAAATATAATCTAGATAGCTAATTATTCCTATGCCATGATTTGTATTGTTGCAATTAACAGGTTGCACAAAGAGCTGATTGTATATAATAATATGTTAGAATTGAAGTTAAGCATGATATTGTCTGAGTGCGCATGCCTAAAATGGAGGCTATTAGGTCCTAGTGGCACATGCTATGATTGAGTTGCTTGTGCCCCATTGTACTGATACAAATTAACACCACGAGATCACCTCGAATTTCAAGGGGGTTCAAGAGCTTACAGATTCAATTCAAAGAAGACAACAAATTTACACGATACATGAAGAGCAGAAATGTGCCAAATTGTGTTTAAGTTGGCGTAAACATCACCAGAACTTGAAAATATTTACTCAAACACAGTGAAGTGAGTGCCTCGTGCTATATTTGATTACTCATTTAGTAAGATGTATTGCATTTCATAGACAAATAAAGACATTGATATTTTTCCAGTCAGGAATTTTAATTAAACATAATAAATAATGATATTTTTAATAAATAAAGCTACAGGCGATTAGAAGCTGGACTCAGACCTCTTTCTCAGAAATTTAGTTCAACTTCTGACTGAGACACAAGGGCAGTGGCATTAGTGGAACAGGGAAATGCACAGCCCCCCCAACACCAAAAAAAGAGAAAAATATAAAGTTGTGAGAACTTAGAAAATTATGCTTCAGGTTCAAAAGTTCAAACCAATCTCAACCACCAAAACACAAAATGAAATTACATGTAAACAGCCACCACCACTATTTCGTTCCATCTTTTGCCCCATCTCAGTCTCCCTCGTTCAAGATAATAGTACACATACAATGAAGGGAACAATTAAAAATGAGGAAGAGGAGGCTATGCAATTTCTTATGGTCCGTATATGATCCCTCCTCTTCTATATTCCTCCCTCTCTGATCTTTGCAGGAGACAGTAATTACCTGACACAGTGTGGGAAGCCTTTTTTTCAGGATACTGAAGTTAAAAAATATCAAGGGCACTTATCGGGAATAGGATGTTGGGGTTAAATAATCTTCTTCTTGGCCTCATAATCTTAGTTATGCCATTAATGGATTAGAAAAGTTTAAGCAAGAAACTTTAAGTATCATCCGGTTGTTTTAGAATTGTGAAAAATGAGAGGAATTTACCTTGTATTATCAAAATTCTTTATATTCTTTAAAATATTAAAATAATTAAATTAATTGTGAGTCTGAGATTTCAAGCAAAAGTCAGCACCGACTCAAAAGCTATAAAATGAATAATCATGGACTCACATTGCTTTAGCTAATATGTTTCAAAGGCTTCCTTATCTTGCAAATCAACATACTTGTTGGTGCAGAATCTGATCGATGTCGGGACGAGCTGGAGTGGAAGGCGAAGTCGCCGCCGGTGACCTGCAAAACAAAGTCCCGTCCGAAGTCGGTGGTGGTGGCTCCGGCGGAACCCTCCGACGATCAAGTGACCTCTTCTGGCCAACAAAAATGGAATGCTCAGACAGGAGTTCGGCAGAATTTCGGAAAGGAGAAAAGAGCTTAGAGCTTAAAGAAAACGTATCTGGAAGATCCCTTTTTATAGGCGAAGCTTGATTGATGGTGACAACTGCAACTGTCTGGCAGCGGGCCGCTCGAGGTCTGATGGGGTTCGGTACAGAGAGGAAGGTGTCGTCAGACTGATAGTGATAGCCATACCGTCCAGTAGCGGGCCGCTCGAGGCCTGGTGGAGTCTATCATGAAGGGGGGCGCCGCCTGTAGCGTCGTCTGTAGCAGACTGATGGTGACCGTTCGTCGAGATTTAATAACCATAGTTCGGAGGAAGCAGGCATTGGTTGATGAAGAACCCCGATATATATCAATTCCAGAGCAGTTCGGACTCCCAAAGGGAATACGGCTAGAGGAAATCATCCGAGAGGAACGCTAGCTAAAGGAGAAGTCCGGAAGGAGTTCGGCTCCCGTAGAAGTCCGACTAAAGGAGGAGATCGGAGGAAGTTCGGCTCTCGTAGGAGTCCGACTGAAGGAGGAGATCGACGGGAGTTCGGCTCCCATAGGAGGAGATCGGCGAGAGTTCGGCTCCCGTAGGAGTTCGATTGAAGGAGAAGTTCGAAGAGAGTTCGGCTTCCGTAGGAGTCCGACTGAAGGAGAAGATCGGAGGAAGTTCGGCTCCCGTAAGAGTCCGACTGAAGGAGTTCGGAAGGAGTTCAGCTCCCGTAGAAGTCCAACTGAAGGAGTTTGGAGGAAGTTCGGCTCCCGTAGAAGTCCAACTGAAAGGAAAGATCGGAGGAAGTTCGGCTCCCGTAGGAGTCTGACTGAAGGAGGAGATCGGAGGAAGTTCGGTTTCGTAGGAGTCCGACTGAAGGAGAAGTTCGGAAGGAGTTCGGCTCCTGTAGGAGTCTGACTGAAGGAGGAGTTCGGCTTCCGTAGAAATCCGACTGAAAGAGGAGTTCGGAGGAAGTTCGGCTTCCGTAGGAGTCCGACTGAAAGAGGAGTTCGGAGGAAGTTCGGCTTCCGTAGGAGTCCGACTGAAGGAGGAGTTCGGAGGGAGTTCGGCTAAGGTTTGGCCGTTGAAGCTCTTCCATGATTACCGATTGCATTGGGCTAAGCATCAGGCTGGACTTCGACAAGAGCGGAATTTATCCCCAACAATAGTCCCCCCCACTTTCGAGTTCGAAACTCGAAGGATGGGAGTACAAAAAGGGCGACTACCGAAGTCCTCTTCAGGGCTCTACATCCGTTGAAGTTGAAGCTCGGGAGAAATCTTATCTCCAACAAAGGTTGAAGTTGAAGTCAAGGCTTGGGGGAATTCTTGTCTCCAGCAAAGGTTGAAGTTGAAGTCGAGGCTCGAGGAAATTCTTGTCTCCAGCCGAGGTTGAAGTTGAAGTCGAGGCTGGAGGGAGGTCTTGTCTCCAGTCGAGATTGAAGTTGAGGCTCGGAGGAGATCTTGTCTCCAGCCGAGGTTGAAATTGAAGTTGAGGCTCGGGGGAGATCTTGTCTCCAGCCGAGGTTGAAGGAGATCTCATCTCCTGCTGACGCAGACGTTGAAGCTCGGGGGAGTTCCTATCTCCAGCCGAGGTTGAAGTTGAAGTCGAGGCTGAAGGGAGGTCTTGTCTCCAACCGAGGTTGAAGTTGAAGTTGAAGTTAAGGCTTGGAGAAGATCTTGTCCCAGTCGAGGGTTGAAGTTGAAGTTGAGGCTCGGGAGAGATCTTGTCTCCAGCCGAGATTGAAGGAGATCTCATCTCCTACTGACATAGACATTGAAGCTCGGGGGAGTTCCTATCTCCAGCTGAGTTTGAAGTTAAAATCGAGGCTCAGGAGAGATCTTGTCTCCAGCCGAGGTTGAAGGAGATCTTATCTCCTGCTGACGCAGACGTTGAAGCTCGAGGGAGTTCCTATCTCCAGCGGTCGAGATTGAAGGAGCTCGGAGAAGATCTTATCTTCAGTAGTCGAGGTTGAAGGAGATCTTATCTCCTGTTGACGTAGACTCCGGGGCTCGGGAGAGATCTTATCTCCAGCAATCGAGGTTGAAGGTGATCTCATCTTCTGTTGTTGTCGAGCACAATGGGGCAATTGTCGGGACCTTTCCTCTCGTTCCATCTAGAATGAATGAGGCCTTCAACTTTACTCGCATTAGAACGAGGTCCTCCTGTTCCTAACAAGCTGTGGGGGCACATAAGGGCCATTGTCATGACCTCTCCTCCCATCTCATCTAAAATGAACAAGGCCTTCGACTTTGCTCGCGTTAAGACGAGGTCCTCCTCCTGTTCCTAAAGGGCTGTGGGGGCACATAAGGACCGTTGTCAGGGCCTCTCCCCCATCTTGTCTAAAATGAACGAGGCCTTCTACTTTGCTCACATTAGGACGAGGTTCTCCTCCTGTTCCTAACGGATTGTGGAGGCACATAAGGGCCGTTGTCAGGGACCTCTTCTTCCATCTCGTCTAAAATGAACGAGGCCTTCGACTTTGCTCACGTTAGGATGAGGTTCTCCTCCTATTCCTAACGGACTGTGGGGGCACATAAGGGCCGTTGCCAGGATCTCTCCCCCCATCTCGTCTAAAATGAACGAAGCCTTCAACTTGCTCATGTTAGGATGAGGTTCTCCTCCAGTTCCTAACATGGCCACTATTGATTGTTTCTTCCCTATCATCAGATAGTTTTTGCATTGAGAAACAATAATGTTGAAGTGAAATTTTATTGAAGAAAAATTATCGACGGTACATTTTCGGATTCTCCGAGTCTCAAGATCGTAAGAGCGTTGTTCCTCCAAGCTTCTTTAGACGGTAAGTCCCGGGTCAAGCAACCTCCTCTATTTTATGCTGGCCTTCTCAATTTAGAGCAAGCTTCTCTTGGCTTTGAAGCTGAGAGATGACGGCAAGCCGAAGTATCAAGACCCCCCAAAGGTAGCGTTGATAACGCCGGGAGGCGGTCGACCTTCTTGTTGTTCTTCCATCATTGGTGGTTTTGGCTACAGTAGCACCCTTGGCTTGCTTCAGGCTGGCGTCTGTGGAGCATTGAGAAAGGCATAGTTGTGAAACCTTCTGAGGGAACTTCTTTGCACCCTTCCGTCGAAGCTTTCTTGATGACGAGCTCGAGGAGTTCGAGCTCGCTTGCGCTCGGAGGAAGGGTCCATGAGCGTAGCCGAGCTTCATTCAGCCCTCCTGTGAAACCTCCTGAGGAAGGACTTCATGCCTTTTTGTTGGAGCTTCCTTGACGATGAGCTCGAGGGAAAGTTTGGCCTCGCTTATGCTCGGAGGGAGCCCGTGAGTACGGTCGAACTTCATTCCGCCCTCCTGCGAAGCCTTCTGGGGGAGAACTTCATGCCCTTTTATCAGGGCTTCCTTGACGATGAACTCGAGGGGGAGTTCGACCTTGCTTGCGCTCGGAGGGAGCCCGTGAACGCGGTCGAACTTCATTCCGCCCTCCTACGAAGCCTCCTAGGGGAGAACTTCGTGCTCTTTTGTCAGGACTTCCTTGATGACGAGCTCGAGGGAGAGTTCGGCCTCGCTTGCGCCCGAAGGAAGCCTGTGAGCACGGTCGAACTTCATTCCACCCTCCTGTGAAGCCTCCTGGGGGAGAACTTCGTGCCCTTTTGTCAGGGCTTCCTTGATGACGAGCTCAAGGGGGAGTTTGGCCTTGCTTGCACTCGGGGGGAGCCCGTGAGCACGGCCGAACTTCATTCCGCCCTCCTGTGAAATCTTCTGAGGGGAGAACTTCTGCTCTCTATTTTTTCTTCCTAAGGACGACGGGTATGCTAGGCCAAATGCTCTTTCTTGGGATCGATTCCCGACATCTTGATGGCGGATTTCCTGATAGTCACCATCGAGGGCTGCCGCATGGCCTGCACCATCTCGGTGAGGCCCTGAATCCGCTGCATCAGCAGGTTGAACTGCTCCAAATCTATCATGGCCGTCGGTGAAGGTGGAGGTTGAAGTACCGATGATGGAGCAGAAGTGGATGGATCCAGCTCAGATCTGACGGCAGACGCGGTAGATCTCCGAATGGCCGCCTTCTTTTGAGGCATTTCTTGAAACTAAGGAAGAGGGTGGAGATGAACCTTGGAGGAGGTCGGCAGGGTCGGCTGAGTACTTCTTTAAGAACAAAGGTACCTCGGAGACAGAGGTCCTTCCTCTAGCGCCAATTTTGTTGGTGCAGAATCTGATCGACGCCGGGACGAGCTGGAGTGGAGGGCGAGGTCGCCGCTGGTGACCTGCAAAACAAAGTCCCGTCCGAAGTCGATGGTGGTGGCTCCAACGGGATCCTCCGACGATCAAGTCAGCTTTTCTGGCCAATAGAAATGGAGTGCTCAAACAGAAGTTCGGCAGAATTTCGAAAAGGAGAAAAGAGCTTAAAGCTTAGAGAAAACGTATCTGAAAGATCTCTTTTTATACGCGGAGCTTGATTGATGGTGACAGCTGTAGCTGTCTAGCAGCAGGCCGCTCGAGGCCTGATGGAGTTCGGTATGAAGAGGAAGGTGTCGTCAGGCTGATAGTAACAGCCATACCATCCAGTAGCGGGCTGCTCGAGGCCTGATAGAGTCTGTCACGGAGGGGACGCCGCTTGTAGCATCGTCTGTAGCAGACTGATGGCGACCGTTCATCGAGATTTAATAGCCATAGTTCGGAGGAAGTAGACGTTGGTTGGTGAAGAACTCCGATATATATCAATTCCAGAACAGTTCGGACTCCCAAAGGAAATACGGCTAGAGGGGATCATTCAGGAGGAACGCTAGCTGAAGGAGAGGTCCGGAAGGAGTTCGGCTCCCGTAGGAGTCCGATTGAAGGAGGAGATCGAAGAGAGTTCGGCTCCCATAGAAGTTCGACTGAAGAAAAAGTCCGAAAGGAGTTCGGCTCCCATAAGAGTCTGACTGAAGGAGTTCGACTACCGTAGGAGTCCGACTGAAGGAGAAATCCGAAAAGAGTTCGGCTCCCGTAGGAGTCCGACTGAAGGAGGAGATTGGAGAGAGTTCGGCTTCCGTAGAAGTCCGACTGAAAAAGTTCGGAGAAGTTCGACTTCCATAGGAGTCCGACTGAAGGAGTTCGGAAAGAGTTCGACTTCCGTAGAAGTCCGACTGAATGAGGAGTCCGGAAAGAATTCGACTCCCATAGAAGTCCGACTGAAAGAGAAGTTCGGAGGAAGTTCGGCTCCCATAGCAGTCCGACTGAAGGAGAAGTCCAAAAGGAGTTCGGCTCCCGTAGGAGTCCGACTGAAGGGGGAGATCGGAGGAAGTTCGGCTCCCGTAGGAGTCCGACTGAAGGAGATCGAAGGAAGTTCGGCTTCCGTAGAAGTCTGACTGAAGGAGGAGTTCGGCTCCCGTAGGAGTCCGACGGAAGGAGTTTGGCTAACGTTTTTCCGCTGAAGCTCTTCCGTGATTACCGATTGCATTGGACTAAGCATCAGGCTGGACTTCGGTAGGAGCGAGGTTTATCCCCAACAATACTCTTGCCTTAATAACAGGGATCTATTAAAGACTTTCTATCTTTATGCACAATATTATAGCTGTCCATTCTCCTTTCAACAATCCTTCTGCTAATAGGAGCAATTGCATGTCTACGCTTGTGTCTAATGCCAATACACTTGGACAATGTCTGGATGAAGAAAACTTCAACTCTGGAAAATGTTAAGCAGATGCAAATTTCTAAAATGTAGTTGAATTCAACAGAAGTAAAGTTGATTGCTGCATTAAGAGGAATACACTTAAGCATGGTGCTTCATTGACAATCAAGAGATGCATAAAAAATCAAAAGACCAAAAGAAGCATAGAGTTTTAAAAAATATATAGAAAAAAAAAAACTCTGACTGAAATTTACATAATATAGAAAGAGATAAACAATGATGTTTTCTGAAGCTTTATTCACAAAAGTGTGCATGAAATCTAGATGCAGTTCTACAATGTCACCAAGGTGGAAGTTGCAAGGAATCGGCTACAATAAGCATCTAGGTATTGAGTAGGATATGTGTAAGTAGCAGATTGAGGATGCTGAGGAAGATTTGTAATAAACCAACAAACCTAATCATGAAGAAGTATGTAGGAATCTTGAAAACAGAATAGTGATAATAGAAAATAAAATGATTAATAATTGTTCGATATAGATGTGTCATTTTTAACAGAAGTTCCATGAGATTCTTACAATGAAGGTAGCTCTAATCCAGGTAGAGAATTCTTAGAAGAAGAAGAACAGCTTAATAAGGCTTGGATGAACTTGGATTAAGTGCATCAGAATATTCAATGGTTTGGGATGCTATATGCTAACAAATGACAATTTAAGATCCATAGAGGAAACCACAAACTAAGTGAATATCTTGTTCGCAAGCTATGTACGGTAATCCAAAGAGTTCAACAACATCAGATATCCTAGACCAAAGAAAAAAAAGGAAGGAGAAATACCATGCCAACAATTGTCCGCTCAATGGAAGGCAAATGGCCACATATCAAATACAAGCATCTGTACTCATAGATGTTAAAAAAGAAAAGCTATCTAAAAGTATAAAACTTCTATACAAATTATCATATATTGATGATATGGGAAGGGATAATAAGGAGCAAGAAGTTACCTTCAATAGACCTAACCACAAATATGGCCAGCCATATGCATAACACATAGCTCTGAACAGTGATGGGTTAGAGTGATGCTTATTCTGTTCAGCTACCCAGCACCTCAATAATGTGCAATGACATGACGAAGGCATAAGATCACAAGGCAATTCAACTAGATCTTTAAAGTCAAGTTGTCTTGTCACACCAAGATCCATCATCATATTGACAAACTTGAATGTCACAAGGTCAAAGCAGCTACTGAACTTCCAATCCTACATGAGTGAATATAAAGTAATTCACCAAATCAATATTATCTTACGAGCATAAAAGACATTAAACACCATATATGCATGCAAAAATGTATACAAATTCCAAGTTGCTATTTAAAAATTGCATGTCATGTCCATACCTGATACAATATTGAAAATGATACATGTTACATAGGGTACATGTATAATAGTTATTTTAAGTATTCGATTATTCAAAATTTAAAAAAAAAAAAAAAGGTTTCACACAATTTTAGATATGCTTAGGATACTTCCAAGATGCCTCCACAAATGAACGAATTTTTTTTTTTTTTTTCAAGTGAATTACCTGCCAAGTTGAAGGAAAAACTTTATAGAAAATGCCTTACAACTACCTATGCTTTATGGTACAAAATGTTGGACAGTTATAAAACAACATGTGCACAGGATGAGCATGGCTGAAATGAGAATGTTGAGATGGATTTGTAATAATACAAGAAAAGTTAGAGTAAGAAATGAGGTCATTTGCTAAAAGGTAGAGCTAGCAGCCTAGCACCAATTAAGGACAAATTGAGAGAAGGACGACTAAGATGGTTTAGACATGTAGTGGATGCACCAATGTAAAGGAGTGTGATTCATACTATAGAAGAGTAGAGGAGTAGAGCTAGACCGAAATCACATAGAATGAAGTAGTAAGGAAGGGCTTGATATCACTATATCTTTTAGAAAATGTAGCCTAAACAGAGAGAAATGGAGGAGGATTCATGTAGTTGTCCCCAACTAGTCTGGGATCAAGGTTTAGTTGAGTTGAGTTGTAGAAGAAGTGTTTTTCTAGCATATCCTAGCATGTCCTTGGCATCTCTTAGTGCCATAGTGCCATACTACAGCCACCCTGGGTCAGCATGAGCACGAAATGCTAACTAAAAAAACTTTACTTATCTTCTAATAAGTGAGGGAACGGTCCCACATGTACATCAATATAATGAAGGCCACAGTTACAGGAATGGTGAAAATTCCACAAAACATATTACATTAAAGAATTCATGTAACCCCATACACACGTTAAATAATTATAGCAGATATCTCCAAGAATTTTAAAGTATACATGTATAAATTCAGAAGAAAGAGAAGTTGTTCCGGTGATTTATATCATTCAAGTATTTATTGTTAAACAGTGTGATTTAGGACACGATTATCCAATAGATCTATTACAGGTTTGCTCAAAAAACAAGGAATGGAGACTTCAGCATGTATTAAATATGCTAGAAAACTGGAGGTTCAACTCGCAAAGAGTATTAGCATAATCAATCAGTAAAAGAGCACTAACATCATTAATTGAGGGCTCTGACCTTTACCATACATACAGAACACTAGATCAAGTCAAAACAAAATCATGATCAGCTAAAGACAGAAATAAAGTCCTATCTCAGACAAGCATTATTTGAAATCTACACAACTGCAAAACAATTTCTTTATTTGTCTATTAGGAAAGATGGAGAACTTACTGCATCTATAATGTGATCTTTCCTTTCCACTGAACCATGTGAGAGAAGAGGATCTTCAATAGAATCAAACTCTCTGAAAGTGCACAGAAGTTTGACATAGATTAGGGGAGTCATCATGAAACTCATAGAAAAATGTACCAAACCATCTATAAACACAATAAGTTTGATAAAAAAGATGTGAATGAGATGCAGCGGGCATTTGGAGCCCTTATCAGCTGCTGAATGATGAAAATGTTGCATCACTCCACGAGTTGATAGACTGAGGCCACACCTCTGAGTAGATTCTAATTAAGCATTTCTATACAAATGAAATGATCAGGCAGGTTTTCTTGTTGAAAATGTCAAAACGTTAAGTTCACCAATGGTTAAGCATGAGACATCACACAATAAACATGGAGATCAAACTTCTTGAGGTTCTAACTCAAGGATTTGTAAAGATTCTGAGTAATACCATCTCCGTTATCGACGCATGTCAAATACAAAACATTACTTTAGGTTCTTCCAGGTTGCTTTATATCTGAAAAGCTTCAAGACTATCTAGATCAAGGAACAAGATTGCATTTTTCTTTTTGATGATCACTATGTGAATTCCTTTTGTGAAAAAGAGAGCATGATACACACACAAAGGAGAGAGGGTGAGAGAGAGAGAGAGAGAGCAAGGAGATGGATTCAAGTGAGATGCATGTTGTATTCGCATCCAAATGCAATAAAAAAAAAATTTAAAAAAAATAAAGTTTGGATTCGGGTTCAGATCTTCGATCTATCAAAATGAGTAGGCTCCCAATTCACATCCAAACTCAATCAATAATCAGATTTGAGTTCTGATTCAAGTTTTTTAGGTCAATTTAGTGCACGATTTTAGTGGACGACCAGCCAAGGTTTAACAATTTCTAATACTAAAAGGACTCTCATCACGATAGTTTGTGGCAAATGGTAATACAAAAGGAGCATGATATAGGAAGTAAATGGCTGATTTTGATTGAAACATAATCAAAATCTAAATTTTGGTTAGGATTTTGGAATTAAAATAGCAGTAAGTGAGAGTAAAGAAAAGCATGCATAAGAAAATGATGAAATTTCAAATATGAAAAAAAGGAATATAATGCAAATTATGTAGCCAATTGTCTTTATACGCCTATATTTACATATACTACATACAAATAGTTCATTTTCAGTATTCAAGCTATTAGTTTTTGGTCTCAAACATGGCTAAATCCAAGTTCTACCAAAAAAGAAATCAGTTCCTATATATAGAATCCAAATTTGATTCGATAAGATTATTGAAAACTTGGATGCATACTGATTATTATTAAATAATTGGGTCATGTTATTGAGTTTTTGGGTATCATTTACTTTCTTATTTGTGATGAGAAGATAATTTATAAAATTAAAGTTTTTCTCCAGAACTCCAAGATCTGTCTGTCAGGGCAACCTCAATGCAGTAAGACTCAGATCAAATCCTTGCAAATCTCCGCATGCCACAAAATCTTCCTATAGCTTATTGACAAATTGATATTGACCTGTAATAGTTAGTCTGTTTGTCAGACTTTTATCCCTTGTTCATTTTCATCAACTTATGCTAAAATAAAATATTTCTGCTTTTATCTACCAGATATGCCATTCTATGTAAGGATTTAGGTCTCGGTGGGACACTAGGATAGGATACCATTCCATGTGTCGGGACAGGACCATCCTGCCAACATCCCAACGTCCGGGACATCTTGGGACATCCCCTGTCCCAAGTGTTGGAACGGAGCAAGATGGTAGTGCATCCCGTTCCATGGGAAAGCCAGGACAGCTCCATCCCACGAGATTTAAAACCTTGGTTCTATATGGTCCTCCTTATAGAATTTTGCAACTCTATTGAACTCGTCCTACAGATTCTGGTATATTGACATAATATGAAGCTGAAATTGGACATTTGAAATAAAGAAATAAAGTGATTCACATATATATTTAATATCAATACATAAAACAAACATACAGTAGAACTCTTGAAAGAACAGAATTCAAATTTAGTGCAAGTACAGCAGGTCCAAGCATTGGTGATAGTAACAAAGAAAATGAAATTGTTAATGAACAAAGGAGGGCGCGACCTACTTTACCTCCAAATATGCATTTTCACCACTACATAAGAATCAAAGAAAAAAAATACCAGTACCCTTTCTTTTTTAAGAATATAAATTAAAATTTTCTGCAGTTTGCCATGCCCAGTTGTCACACAATACAACACTCAGCATACAACATCAAGCTCTGAAGAGTTGTGCTGGTCATTTTATGAGATAAGAATAACTCAGTCAAATTCATTACTTTCCATGAGTAAGTTCAAGATTTCCCAGGGGATATTACATTATTTACAGCAGTTGTTTTGTTGTGCAATCTTTTTTACAAAAGAAACTCTGGCATCTGTTAAACAATAGAAGCATTGATTTTGATAAAATAAATTGTCAGAACTTGCAATTAAATTTCCAAATTTAATGAACTTCACATTTTTTTTATATATAAACTATATGATGCAGCATCTTCCGAAAGAGTTAAGTAATAAATGCAAGAAACTATAATGCAGAAATTTGATGTCATCTGGTGATCAAACCAGCAGCACGACATAAGGCATAAAGGAATGCAGGAAACCACTCGATAAACAGGCAGTACCTTTCCACTTTAGATGCATGCATTGCTTTTACCACAATGACAAAGAGACCAAACATGAATTCAGCAAAAATAGAAGAACTCTCTTTCAAACATGTTATAACCTGTCACATGAAATTCTGAATAAGTAATATAGAAAGAAATTAGTCAAAGGAATCAGTACCTTCTCCCAAAGAAGATTATTCTAGAAAAGTTACACTAGGTCTAATAAAACTATACACAGATTCATGGTTTTCTTTTACCATCTACATGATTCCTAAAAAAGATCAACAGATTTGATTTCATATATGCTGGTAAAACACTAGCAACAACATATTTATGACCTGAAAAAGGAAGCAGGTACATAGCAAATTCACTATAATATAGGCCTAGAGGGGACAGGTGCTTAGAAAAATTAGGACAAAAAAGAGTAAGAAGGTATGTGTGCAGATTAACATCCAATATAACAAATGACTAAATATTTAAGATAACATATGACAAAAACAAACTTATTTTGAGGTTGTGTATTATGGTACACAGAATATATTAGTATTCAACACAACTGTAAATAGTATAGTGTAACTTAAAGCCAGCTGATATTGGTCTTGATGGGATCTTCTAGCAACAAATCACACTCATTTTAATTCTTGAAAAAGGGTTGGAAGCCCCAATAAATAAGGGAAGATGCAAGAACAAAATTCTTGAGCAAGTGCAACACCCTAGATATGGATCTTGGAGGAAAAGAAATGTAAAGCAGAGACAAAAGTCAGAAATCTCCATTTTGAAGATTCAGAATCAGCACAGTAATCATGTTACAGCAATATTATTTCATAACGGATGAGTTGACACTAAGAATGCAAAAGATCACAGTTGGTACCTCAGCAAGTGCATGGCCCTCACTAAATTCTTGCTATATAATATAGGCTATGAGTTATGACTAACTTTACACAAGAATCCACAATATGTTACATCTGTCAGCATAGTTGCATCATCAGACATGCTGTGGCTATGGAATGTAAATGTATAATATTGGCAATTTCGATTCATATGAACAGTATATTGACAGAAGAAAAAGGAATTCATATTGCCAATCAAGCCCATAACATACAGAGTTTATGCCAGCACAGATTGCACGATACCTCAAATGATGAGAACGTGGTGAGCAAAAGAGGGATCTCCAAAACAGGCTTCAAAATCCACCAACAGCATAAGATAGGATTGCAAAATACATGAAACCAGTACCTGAACTGTGAGACTAGCAAAACGGTCATCTGCACAGGAACATGATACACAATGGATGTCAGGATTTGGGCAAAGAAAAATTTGTGTTTGTCCAGAGACAGGTTGTGATCAGACAGCCTACCCATGAGACAAACTGAGAGCATCTGAAAAGCCAATCATGATACTCAACATTATGTCCTTCAAGGCTGCTCTTCATAAGCAAAAACATTTCATAGAAAGAAAGGCACGCTCCAAAAGCAGGTAGAATGTATAAAAGCACCTTTTCCAAAAGGCCTATCCTGATGTTCTGCAGAAAATATGAAAAAATATGATCACCGGAAATAAAAAAGAAAATAGAATAAAACATATATCCCAGCAGATAAAAGCAAGAAGCTCCAAGCCCCTCCATTCGAGAGTCACAATGAAGAAATCACAAGATGACATAAGACTTGAGCACCAGTCAAAAGTCAAAACAATACAAAGATGAGAGAGCAAAGAGAAATCAGATCAAATCAATGATAAAAGAAACCCACAGACACAACAAGGTTGGCAACCATGGCAACAAAAGGGTAAGGCGATGAAAGAAAATACGCTGAAAGAAAAGAACCAAAAACATTAGTACGAGGAGCAAAAATCAGAAAATCCTGGCCAAAAGAAAAGCTGACAACAGCTTAAAGAAAACAAAGAAAATAAAAAGAAATACAGAGAACGTATAAAGATGGAGTACCGCAGACAAGAAAGCAAAGTTAGGCTTCTACAGGCGACAAGGGAACCAAGTGGGCACTAGAAGTTACCCTGGTTGTTGTAGCGTTCCTTTTATTTACTCCAAGAACTAGAACCGCAGCTACAGTGATCATATTTGCTCCAAAGCCTAACACCGTGCTGTAAGTAAAGGAAAAAAGATTTCTCGAATGAAAAAGAAAAGCAAGAATCTTACGTTAATCTATTTACAGACGCATAAGGCATGAATCGAGACAGCCAAAACCCAAAAAGGATATATATTCTCGAAGCAGCGCGTGAAGCTTTTCCCATCCCACACCTGCAAACCAAAACGAAAGCCATTAGCAAATAAATCAAGAATTTTAAGAACACTATTTTGGCGAAGAATTAGGGCTACATAAATCGCAAGAATATGAAAACGACGGAAATAAAGAAATCAGGCGGAGAACAAGCTCTGGACCATGACCTATGCTTCCAAGAAACTACCGAGAAAAAGAATTCGAGAAAAAGGAGATCAAAAACTGCAACAGCTCTTGGAACGGATGAAAAAACTAGGGAAAATCGAGTTTCATAAATCAAAGAAAAGACATCACAACAGCGAAGAAAGGAAAAAAAAAATGCGAGAAAAAAAGAAGAAAACAATGGATTCAAATCCACAAAATGAAGAGAAGAAAGGACTTACGATGGGAGTTTTAGGGCATATGACATCCATAGAAGGGAGGAGGAGCCGAGGAGGCGGAGATGAACAGTGGGCGAAGAGGCGAGGAAGGACTGAGAGTGAAGGTAAGAGGTTTATAAAGGAGTCCGAACCTCCAGGAAGGGGAATGGAAATGGGCGACTTGGTAATTTCAAATTCGTGGAGTGGCTTTTATTGAAACATGACGAGATTCCGGTTCTTGGGACCGCCGGGAATAATGTTGCTCCGACTCTCTTCTTAACGTGTGCATGAATTTATATATGCTGGAGAAGGATCAACCTATATTATTAGCGTCAAGATTAAGTGTTGTGGCTTCCTTATAGCGACGCTATATAACGAGCGGTCTGGATGGATTAATGTAGTTAGCGCATACGAACGACCGTGTTTCGTATATTATTTTTATGCGGACGTTTAGAAGTGGCTTGGCTACCGGAAGGATGGGTTGCGGACCTGCGGTCAAGCGAGGAAGGGCTCGAGCGAGATTCGCATGCGAAAGTTCGTCGACGTAAAGCAGGAAAGAACAAATATGTGTGACCCCAACGAGTTCCCCTTGATGGCAGAAGCCGGCTATTTTCCCGAATAGAGACAAGAATTGAACATCGATAAACGGTCGACTTTTTCCTTGGACAAGGTTGATAAGGTCGGGGACTGAACGGGGGCGGCTTATAATCGGTCGGTAAAGAAACGTAGCGTCGAGTCAGAGAAGCACTTGGCCTGACGCTGCCTGTCAGGGTTGCACGGCCGAGGGCGGAATTTGGAGGAGTATTCTCGGTTTTTTTTTTTTAATATTATTTTTTAAATAATTAATTTTAAAAATATAATTTTTTTAATTTATTTCTGAAACTACTCTATTTTATTTATGTTACGTGGTTGTGCCGCGGCAAAATGGCATGCTCGACATGCTTTTTTTTTTTTTTTTTTTTTTTTTTTTTTTTTTTTTTTTTTTTTTTTTTTTTTTTGAACCACTTTTGTCAGGATCAGGAGAGGGATGATAGCAATGCAGGGTGCAGGAGGCACTAGAGATAAGGATAGCGCAGCACCAGGCCGCGATAGTGCAGGGGTGCAGAACGTGCGGGAGGCACCGGAGCTGGAGAAGGGGAGGTGGGTTTGGTGACGCCTTCGATACGATCGATCGAGGAGGGAGGGGGATGGCAGCGATGCCAGATTGAGGAGGGGAGGGGGGACGACGGTGGTGCCGGGCCATGAAGGATGGAGGGGCATCGGCAAAAGGTGTAGATGAGGGAATGTCGGTGGAGTACAAGTTCTCGAGAGGATGGTGGTGGTCGAGCAGAGTCGTAGGGGGCATAACGAGCGGGCGAGCTTTGCCGCTGCCAAGGAGGGCATGGGGGAGGGGGCAGGGGAGGGCGGCGGCGATGGGTGTGCTCGGAATGGAGGGTGCTGTAGGAGGAAGGAAAGAGAAGGGAGACAAAAAGAACGAAAAAAAGCAAAAAAAAATTGAAGAGAGAGAGGAGAAAAAAAATTATATTTTTATTATTAATTTAAATAATATTATTATCCAAATAATAATTTTTATTAATATTTTTAATAATATTTTATGATTTTTAAAAATACTATTTGTACAATAGCATATTATTTTTAAAAATTTATTTTTTGAAAAATTGATAATAAAATCATAAAATATTATTTAAAAATGATGTGATATAATAGTAAAATATATTGTATATAGAATATTATTTTTAAGATAAATTTTAAAAAATAATATGTTATTAAAAAATATTATTTTCCTAACATATTATTTTTAAAAAATATTATTAAAAAATATTATTTTCCTAACATATTAAAAAATTTTAAAAAAATGTTATTAACATATTATTTTTAAAAAATTTATTTTCTTAAAAATTAATAATAAAACATTTTTTTATAAAAAATAATATTTTTTTTAAATATTTTATTAAATAAATAATATCTAATAATGTTATTTTAAAATAATATTATTTTTAAATAATGTTATTATATTTTAATATTTTAAAATAAAATAATATTTTTAAATAATGTTATTAAACATGTTGACGCAGAATTCGGTCGTCGTCGGAGTCCGCTAGAGTTGAGGCCGATGAGGTCGCCGTCGGAGACCTGCAAAATAAAGTCCTGTTCGGAGCCAATGGGGGGATGACTCCGGTAGGACCCTCCGACGATCAAGTCAGCTCTGGTCAATAGGAATGGAGTGCTCGGAACGAGTTCCGAGGCTTGGAGAAGAAGAGGAGAGCTTAGAGATCAGAGTTCAAAGATTAGCATATCTGGAGGGTCCCTTTTATAGCGGAGCTTGATGGTGACAACTGCAGCCGCGTGCTGGCAGGCCGCTCGAGGTTCGGCGAAGTCAGTCTCTCGGAGAGGTACCGTCTGTGGTGGATTGATGGTGACAGCCATTGCCGCCTGATAGTGGGTCGCTATCGCTTGCGGCGGACTGATGGCGATGGTTGCAGAGCTTGCGGCAGACTGATGGTGACGGTTAAACAGCCAACCGAATGAAGGGTTGAAGGCCTTCGTCGTGTGCCCATTTCGAAGGAGTTCGGCTTCCGTGGGTGTCTGACTGGAGTACGCGGCTAAGGCTTAGCCGCTGGGGAGTTCGGCAGGAACTCGATTGGTGAGAAGTCCGGCCCCTGAAAAGATCCGATCGGAGAGGAAGCTTTGAGGGAGTTTGGCTTCCACAGGCGCCTGGCTGTAACGACGCGAAGAGAGTTTGGCTCTTGTGGGAGTCTGACTGAAGCTCGGCGACTGAGTTCGGCTAGAGCCCGACTGCTGGGAGTCCAAGGAGCTCGGCCGCTAAGTAGCTCGATCGACTGAAGGGGTTCGATTCGGACGCTGGGAGTCCGAAGGAGCTCGGCGGCCGAGGAGTCCAAAGAAGCTCGGCCGCTAAGTAGTTCGGCCGGCTGAACAGGTTCGAAGAAGCTCAGCCGCTGGGGGTTCGGCTAAAGCCCGGCTGCTGGGCATCCAAGGAGCTCGGCCGGCTATAAAGGTTTGGCTAAAACCCGTCCGCTGAAGCTCTTCCATGGCTACTGGTGCTGAGTATCGAACTGGACTTCGGTAGGAGCGGGGTTTATCCCCAAAAGTAGCCCCCCCACTCTTGAGTTCGAAACTCGAAGGAAAGGAGTGCAGAAAAAGCGCTGCCGAAGTCTTCTTCTGGGCTCCGTGTTGGTTCAGCTCGAAGCTCAGGGGGATCTCATCTCTAGCTAAAGTTGATGTTGAAGTTGAAGCTCGGAGGAGATCTCATCTCCAATCGAGGTTGAAGTAGGTCTCGTCTCCCGCGGTCGAGGTCGGAGGTTGAGCTCATCGGAGCGACATTGTCTCGGGCGCTCTAGCCGAGGTTATCGCAGACCTTATCTCTAGCCGAGGTTGTCTCGGTTATTCGGGAGAGATCTCATCTCTGGCCAAGGTTGCCAGACCCTCGGGAGAGATCTTGTTTCTTGCGATTGAGGTTGGTGCGGGCGCTCGGAGGAGATCTTATCTCCTGCCGAGGTTGATGGAGATCCTGTTTCCTATGGACTTCGAAGCTCGAACTTGGACTTTGCTCACATTAGGACGAGGTTCTCCTTCTATTTCTAACGGACTGTGGGAGCACATTCGGACCGTCGTCCGTCTTCCCCCATCTCGTCTAAGGTGAATGAGGCCTTCAGCTTTGCTCACATTAGGATGAGGTTCCCCTCCTATTTCTAATAGGCTGTGGGGGCATATACGGACCATCGTCCGCGCCTCTCTCCCTATCTCGTTCTTTATGAACGAGGCCTTCGACTTTGCTCGCATTAGGACGAGATTTTCCTCCTGTTCCTAACAGGCTGTGGGGGCACATACGGACCGTCATCCGTGCCTCTCCCCCCATCTCGTCCTTTGTGAACGAGGTCTTCGACTTTGCTCGTGTTAGGATGAGGTTCCCCTCCTGTTTCTAACGGACTGTGGGGGCACATTCAGACCGTCGTCCGTCTCCCCCCATCTCGTCCTTTGTGAACGAAACCTGGGCTGCTGGGGGCCGCCGATCGCCAAGTCGAAGCTCTCTCCCGAAGGCATTTTCTCTTCGAGAAAGAACTCTGGTGAGGAAGAAGAGGGATCTTCGGAAAGAGAGAAATCGTCGCCGAGCACTCCTTTAAGAATAAGGGAACCTCGGAGGTTTGGGCCCCTCCTTCTAGCGCTAATCTGTTGACGCAGAATCCGGTCATCGCTGGAGTCCGCTGGAGTTGAGGCCGATGAGGTCGCCACCAGGGACCTACAAAATAAAGTCTTGTTCGGAGCCGGTGGGGGGTGGCTCCGGTAGGACCCTCCGACGATCAAGTCAGCTCTGGTCAATAGGAATGGATTGCTCGGAACGAGTTCTGGGGCTTGGAGAAGAAGAGGAGAGCTTAAAGATCAAAGTTCAGAGATTAGCGTATCTGGAGGGTCCCTTTTATAGTGGAGCTTGATGGTGACAGTTGCAGCCGTGTGCTGACGGGCCGCTCGAGTTTCGATGGAGTCAGTCTCTCAGGGAGGTACCGTCTGTGGTGGGTTGATGGTGATAGCCATCGCCGCCTGATAGCGGGTCGCTATCGCTTATGGCAGACTAATGGCGATGGTTGCAGAGCTTGCGGCGGACTGATGGTGATGACTGCACAGCCAGCCGAATGAAGGATTGAAGGCCTTCGTCGTGTGCCCATTTCGAAGGAGTTCGGCTCCCGTGGGCGTCTGGCTGGAGGTACGCGGCTAAAGCTCAGCCGCTGGGGAGTTCGGCAGGAACTCGGTTGGTGAGAAGTCCGGCCCCTAAAGAGATCCAACTGAAGAGGAAGCTTGGAGGGAGTTCGGCTTCTGCAGGCGCCTCGCTGTAACGACGCAGAGAGAGTTTGGCTCTTGCGAGAGTCTGACTGAAGCTCGGCGGCTGAGTTCGACTAGAGCCCGACTGCTGGGAGTCCAAGGAGCTCGACCGCTAAGTAGCTCGGTCGGCTGAAGGGGTTCGGTCCAGACGCTGGGAGTCCGAAGGAGCTCGGCGATCGAGGAGTCCGAAGAAGCTCGGCCGCTAAGTAGTTCGGCCAGTTGAACAGGTTCGAAGAAGCTCAACCGCTGGGGTTCGGCTAAAGCCCGACTGCTGGGCATCCAAGGAGCTCGACCGGTAAGTAGCTCGGCCGGCTGTAAGGGTTTGGCTAAAATCCGTCTGCTGAAGCTCTTCCGTGGCTACTAGTGCTGAGTATCGAACTGGACTTCGGCAGGAGCGGGGTTTATCCCCAACAGTAGCCCCCCCACTCTCGAGTTCGAAACACGAAGGAAGGAGTGCAGAAAAGACGCTATCGAAGTCTTCTTCTGGGCTCCGTATTGGTTCAGCTCGAAGCTCGGGGGGATCTCATCTCCAGCTAAAGTTGATGTTGAAGTTGAAGCCCGGAAGAGATCTCATCTCCAACCGAGGTTGAAGTAGGTCTCATCTCCTGCGGTCGAGCTCATCGGGGCGACATTGTCTCGAGCGCTCTAGCTGAGGTTGTCGCGGACCTTATCTCTAGCCGAGGTTGTCTTGGTCGCTCGGGAGAGTTCTCATCTCTGGCCGAGGTTGTCTCGGTTGCTCGGGAGAGATCTCATCTCTGGCCGAGGTTGCCGGACCCTCGGGGGAGATCTTGTTTCTTGCAACCGAGGTTGGTGCGGGCGCTCGGGGGAGATCTTATCTCCTGCCGAGGTTGATGGAGATCCTGTTTCCTGTGGACTTTGGAGCTCGGACTTGGACTTTGCTCGCATTAGGACGAGGTTCTCCTCCTATTCCTAACGGACTGTGGGGGACACATTCGGAACCGTCATCCATCTCCCCCCATCTCGTCTAAGGTGAACGAGGCCTTTAGCTTTGCTCGCGTTAGGACGAGGTTCCCCTCCTGTTCCTAACGGGCTGTGGGGGCACATACGGACCGTCGTCCATACCTCTCCCCCCATCTCGTCCTTTGTGAACGAGGCCTTCGACTTTGCTCGCGTTAGGATGAGGTTTTTCTTCTATTTCTAATGGACTGTGGGGGCACATACGGACCGTCGTCCGTGCCTCTCCCCCCATCTCGTCCTTTGTGAACGAGGCTTTCGACTTTGCTTGTGTTAGGACGAGGTTCTCCTCTTGTTCCTAATGGACTGTGGGGGCACATTCAGACCGTCGTCCATCTCCCCCCATCTCGTCCTTTGTGAACGAAATCTGGGCTGCTGGGGGCCGTCGATCGCCGAGTCGAAGCTCTCTTCCGGAGGCATTTTCTCTTCAGAAAAGAACTCTGATGAGGAAGAAGAGGGATCTCCGGAGAGAGAGAAATCGTCGCCGAGCACTCCTTTAAGAATAAGAGAACCTCGGAGGTTCGGGCCCCTCCTTCTAGCGCCAATCTGTTGACACAAAATTCGGTCGTCGCCGGAGTCTGCTGGAGTTGAGGCCAATGAGGTCGCCGCCGGGGACCTGCAAAACAAAGTCCTGTTCGGAGCCGGTGGGGGGGTTGCTCCGACAGAACCCTCCGACAAAACAAAGTCAGCTCTGGTCAACAGGAATGGAGTGCTCGGAATGAGTTTCGGAGCTTGGAGAAGAAGAGGAGAGCTTAGATATCAGAGTTCAGAGATTAGCATATCTGGAGCGTCTATTTTATAGTAGAGTTTGATGGTGACAGCTGCAGCCGCGTGCTGGCAGACCGCTCGAGGTTCGGCGGAGTCAGTCTCTTTGGGAGGTGCCGTCTGCGGCGTGTTGATGGTGACAGCCATCGCCGCCTGATAGCGGGTCGCTATCGCTTGCGGTGGACTGATGGCGATGGTTGCAGAGCTTACGGTGGACTGATGGTGACGGCTGCACAGCTAGCCGAATGAAGGGTTGAAGGCCTTCGTCGTGTGCCCATTTTGAAGGAGTTTGGCTTCCGTAGGCGTCTGGTTGGAGGTACATGACTAAGGCTCGGCCGCTAGGAAGTTCGGCAGGAACTCGGTTGGTGAGAAGTCCAACCCCTGAAGAGATCCGGCCGAAGAGGAAGCTTGGAGGGAGTTCGGCTTCCGCAGGCGCTTGGCTGTAACAACGCGGAGAGAGTTCGGCTCTTGCGGGAGTCTGATTGAAGTTCGGCGGCTGAGTTCGGCTAGAGTCCGACTGCTGGGAGTCCAAGGAGCTCGGCTGCTAAGTAGCTCGATCGACTGAAGGGGTTCGATCCGACGCTGGGAGTCCGAAGTAGCTTGGCGGCCAAGAGGTCCAAAGAAGCTCGGCTGCTAAGTAGTTCGGCCGGCTGAACATGTTCAAAGAAGCTCAGCCGCTGGGGGTTCGGCTAAGGCCCAACTACTGGGCGTCCGAGGAGCTCGGTCGGTAAGTAGCTCGGTCGGCTGTAAAGGTTTGGCTAAAATCCGTCCACTGAAGCTCTTCCGTGGCTACTGGTGCTGAGTATCAAACTGGACTTCGGTAGGAGCGAGGTTTATCCCCAATAAAATATATAATATTTAATTATTTTCTTATTATACAAATAATATTTTTTTATTAATACTTTAAATAATATTTTATGATTTTTAAAAATACTATTTGTATAATAGCATATTATTTTTAAAAATTTATTTTTTGAAAACTAATAATAAAATCATAAAATATTATTTAAAAATGATGTGATATAATAGTAAAATATATTTTATTATTTTTGAATAATAATATATTTTTTAAAATAGTATATTTAAATTAATAATAAAAAATATTAATTTTTTTTTCTCCTAAGTTTAGGTGCCTCCTGTGCACCCCGCACAACCACGACCCGGTGTCACTGTCGTCCTTGCCTCCCCTCTAGCCTCGGGCACCTCCCGCACTCCGTGCCACCACTGTCCCCTCCCCTGGTTCCAATGAAGAGTGGGACGGAATGAAAAAAAAATAGTTGGATAATGCGTGGAAAAGAAAAACCCAATGAACTTGCATGTTCAAAATGCTGGTTCAAAAAACTAATAAAAATATGTATATTTAATTATTTAAAAATTAACTAAACTCGTATGTTCAAAATATAAGATCAGTGCAACTAATGAATCTGCATGTTCAATAGAGTTCATTTGAATTTTTTGAATTTCACTGAGTTGATGGGCATATCATCTGAACCCGTATGTCGGACATGCGGATTTTCAGTTAAATTCGTATTCCAACATACAATTTCAATACATATCATCCCACTCATCAAAAACTAGGATATTTTCAAAAATAAAATTAAAAATATTATATTTTTAAAAAATAATATTTAAAAAATAATATTAATAAAAAAAATCCGAGTATTCTCTTCTCGAAAGAAATTTTTTTTTGATTCAATGATTGGGATCCTGCGACTCATGTTAGATATCGTGATGCACGCGGGAACATGATTTATATTCTAATCCGCGTATGAGAATGCCTGGCTACATAAATTTTTTAGCATAACTTTTTTGAGAAAAATTATATGGCATGAATTCCAAGCTTGGTATATGAAATAGCTTTTTTTTTTTTTTTTTTCACCATATATCATGCATGAACTAGCTTTTAAGTCGTCAATATTATCCGATTCAAAGCTTGTACTTATGGTACATGGATGACCATACGATGACAGCTAAATATATTGGACTTGTGGCATGTATATGATTGTAAATTGGCAAATTGGTTTATTACTTTAATATTAACGGCATAATATAGGATAATGATTCTACGAGAAAGAGAAGATGATGAGGTCATGTATTTGATTATATCTCGGAGATGATCTTATATATAGCAATGATCCCAAATCATCACTATTTCTTAAATCACCATCCAATCTAATGATGAAAAATTCATCTCGATGAAGAGCATATATGATTACACTAAGATGGTGATGTTGAATGGAAATTTGAAGACAAAATTACTTTTAAGTATAACAAAAAAAATTGATATATTATATAATATTAATATATTATATCAATATCATATATTATATTATATTGATATTACATATATGGTATCTATGACCGATTATATTATAAATTTTATATTATTAACCATATTATTATCATATTATTGACCGATTATATTTATAAATTTTAATATAAATATATTATTTTATTTAATAATTATTTGTTAAAGTATTTAATATATCTTTTTATCTTATTTTTTAATCAAAATAAATATTAATATTAAAATAATATTTCCTACAAGTATAAACGAAAATGTTGATTCTATGATAACCATAGAATATTTTTATAGGATTAATTATAACTTACAAGATTGATTTCATTAAATTTATTAATAAATAAATTAATAATTTACCATAAAATATTTTTATATGAATAATAAATATATTTTTATGAAACAAATCAAGGGTAGCTTTGCTCAATGATCTTGGATTCCTAAAAAATATCAAATAAGTTATTTGTGAATACCTAGAGATCCTTAATCACTGCAATAGAGCATATTGAATGCGATGGTTTTAGATTATTAGGGATCATATTATCTTAAGTTAAGGATCATCAATGATCTCATTTGGATCACTAAATACTACCAAAAGATAGTTATCAAAGGTCATGTGTCTTCTTTTTACGGTTTCTCTGATCATCTTGTTAGAAATTTTCAAAGATATATAAATTAAAATACTAAGATTGTTTTATTAAGCTTCATTTTGAATCCATTTTGAGCATTGAATTGTTTAAAATTGCCAATCTTAAAATTATTGCATGTCTACTAAACCATTCCTAAATTTGAAGAATTAAGCCTTGGTTCTACTGGAGCACAATCCGATGATCGAAAATGCTCTCGGAAAGTAAGGCCTTGTTAATGTATTAGTAAAGTTTTTCTAACTAATTTTATAGGCTTTCATTACCTTTTATCTTCCTTTTGATTTGATAGATGGTTGTCACAAATATTCTTTCAATTTAATACATAAAAGAGTAATATAAGAATAAGAAGCCGGAGGCATAAGCTCTACACCATTTAGAAGTTGTGTGGAATAAGTGGAACTTGGGAGGAGCTATAAAAGCAGTAGTACGCATGGGCCCAAATCCAATAGTTTTCATTAGGTCAAGTGGAAAGCTTCACTGTCTCAGCCATCAGGCGATGGGCCCATTTAATTTTTGAAGCCCAAGTCATATCCATAGAACTTAATCTAAAATTAGAAGTAGACGAAAAACTTTCTATGCCGCAGATGGTATAGCTCCATAGATACCGACCACAATGATTGGCTCTCATATTGGATCAAAGTGCAGCACTTAAAAAAAAATTTTTTTGCTCCGACTTCATGCAAGAACTAATCATCGTGAGCGATATCCGCGGAGCTGCACCGCGTGTGGTGTAGAAAGAATTTTCAATATGACTTGGATCCTAGAAAGGCCAGGATATGACCGTTTGAAAATATTTTAGTGTCCATGGACATCAATTTACGTGAACAATTTCCAACCTTATTTTTTTATTTTTTCCTACCGAATCTTAGGATCAAGCATGTTGAACATTTTGGGTCTGTGGGCCCTGAACCGACCCATTGATATCCCCGCGAGAGACATGAACCCACCTCTCGGATCATGGTTTCCAGTATATATATAGAGAGAGAAAGAGAGAGACATACTAGAATACATTTGACTGAATTTGAACTCAGATCTGGTTAGATCAAAACTCTATAATGGAGGTTCTACATCAATGATCCAAGCCATTGGATGTGATCTACTACCTCAAAACTGCTTGCACACCAAAAATTATATGATTTGAAGACCCTTAGCCTATGCATCAAGTAGTAAAAAATTGGACAGTCTAAATAAAATTAAATTAGATATATTTTTGGATCACTTGATGCATAGGATAGGAATCTTCAAATCATATAATTTTTAGTGTGTAAACATTTTTGAGGCAGTAGATCGCATCCAACGGCTTGGATCATTGATATAAAATTTTCATTAAAGAATTTTGACCTGATCGGATCTAAATCCAAATTCGATTGAATGTATTTTAGTTTGGCTCTCTCTCTTTCTCTCTCTCTCTCTTATTTATATTTATATATATATATATGCTAGTATATTAATCCATGCATGCATGGAGCTTTTATTCTCCTGTGAATAAATTTCGATAAGATCTAACCACGAGTTGACTAAGTAGCCACTTAGCCCAGCCCAATATCTATTTGAAGGCCCGAAGGCTTTTTATCATATCTAAATAGAGTATAGTCTTATCCGAACATGGTGTGGTCCTTGTTCAAATATGGTAGAGGAGGAATTATCCTCCTCCAATGCAATCTTCATCAAATGCTAAAAAGGTCTAAACTCCATTCCTATTTAAGAACACCAATCCCCCACTTCTATTCATCGAGAAATCGCCACAGTCACCATCTTCTTAATTCCTTTTTCCTTCCTAATTCATTTTTCCTTCCCTTAGTTGCCAATGTTTTATAGTTATTATGCTCGTCGGTGATCGCGACCAAAAGTCCTATTTTTCTTCTTCCAGCCTTTCTATTGCCAGAGATGGGAACTTATCCCTTGCACCACTCATGGCTATCACCAAAGCTCTATAATCAGGATCATGAAAATAAGAACAAAAAGGACCAAAACTCAATATCATGTTCTTGTTAATTTCCTAAGGTTATGAATAGTAATTCTCACAACTAAGATGGTGCATGACCGCAAGAAATGAGATATGTCATATGAATACTAGTTCTTATGGGCCAAAGGATTGGAGTGGTAGATAGGGTCAATGAAACAATAATGGCAATGGAGAAATTATATATTTTTTACTTCTCGAGCTGTTGAAAGTCCCTTCTGAGATCACATCAGATTCCCTCTAGCCTTTTGCCAACGGTCATTTCATCGCAAAAGGGTTGAGCTCAAGAACGGTACTGTGTTGCTGTATTGGGCGCCACCATTGCCTCCCACCGCATCTAATCAAATCTTTGGCTTCACGGCATCGCTTGAAAATTAAAAATTGGGATGGCCCTCTTCTTCCCACCATCGCATATGGCTTTGCGTTTGGTGGCAAGCTTGGCCACGTGGTGCACGACCCTCTTCTTCCTCTAGGACTCGCTCTAGAAGAGCCAGACCATCGCCAATAGCATGGTCTCTGTTGGTGTAGAATCTAGTTGATGCCGAATCGAGCTGGAGTCGAGGAAAAAAGGTCGTTGCCAATGACCTGCAAAATAAAATTTCGCTCAGAGTCGGTGGTGGTGGCTCCGATAGGATCCTCCGATGATCAAGTCGGCTCTTCTGACCAACAGAAATGGAGTGCTCAAATAAGAATTCAGCAAAATTTTGAAAAAAAGAAGAAAGCTTAGCGAAAATATATCTAGAGGATATTTTTTATAGACAGAGCCTGTAGCAGACTGATAGTGATGGTTGTAACCGTCCGATAGTGGATCGTTCGGAGCCACGTGGAGTTTGTTATGAAGAGAGATGTCCGTTGCTGTGATGTGGGTATTTGGTAGTGGGTCGCTTGGGATCACGTGAAGTTTGTTACGAAGAATGGTGTCCATTGTCATGAAGTGGCCATTCGTTGAGATTTAATAGTCAAAGTTCGGAGAAAGCAGGCATTGGTTGGTGAAGAGCTTTGATATACATCAATTTCAGAAGAGTTCGGACTCCTAAAGAAAATACGACTAGAGGGGATCATCCGAAAGAAATGCTAGTTAAAATCTGAAAGAAATCCACTGGAGAAATTCGAATGGAGTTTGATTGATAAAGAAATCTAGGAGGAGTCCGACTGGTGGAGAAGTTCGGTCAGAGAAGAAGTCCGAAAGAAGTTCAACCCCTGATGGGATTCAGAAGAAGTTCGGCTTCTAGAGAAATCCGACTGAAAGAGTCCAAAAGGAGTTTGGTTTCTGAAAGTATCCAACTAAAGGAGAGATTCGAAAGGAGTTTGGTTTCTAGAGGAATCTGATGGAAGGAGAGATCCAGAAGGAGTTCGACCGCTGGATGAACTTGATTGGAGAAGAGATCCGAAAGAAGTTTGGCTTCTGAAGGAACTTGACTGAAGGAGAGATTCGGAAGGAGTTCGACTTCTGTAGAAATTCGACTGAAGAAGGAGTTCGGAAGGAGTTCAACCACTGGAGGAGATCGGATGGGGCTCGACCATTGGAGGAAGAATTCTCGATTGAAGCTCTTCCACAATTATCGATTGTGTTAGGCTAAGCATCAGGCTGGACTTCAATAGAAGTAAAATTTATTTTCAACAGTAGTTTTCCCACAATCCATTAGAAACGGAAGGAGAACCTCATCCCAACATGAGCAAAGTCGAAGGCCTCGCTTATTTTAGACGAGATGGAAGAAGAGATCCTGACAATGGTCCTTATATGCCCCCACAGTCCATTAGAAATAGGAGGAGAACCTCATCCTAATATGAGCAAAGTCGAAAACCTCATTCATTTTAGATGAGATGAGGGAAGAGGCTCTGACAACGATCCTTATGCGACCCTACAGTCGGTTAGAAATAGGAGGAGAACCTCGTCCTAACGCGGATAAAGTTGAAGGCCTTGTTCATTTTAGATGAGATGAGGGGAGAGGCCCTAACAACGGCCCTTATGCGCCCCTACTCGATGCAGAATCTAGTTGACGCAGGATCAAGCTGGAGTTGAGGAAGAAGAGGTCATCGTCGGTGACTTGCAAAATAAAGTCATGCCCGGAGTCGGTGGTGGTGGCTCCGATAGGGCCCTCCGACGATCAAGTCAGCTCTTCTGACCAATAAAAATGGAGTGCTCAGGCAAGAATTCAGCAGAGTTTCGAAAAGAAGAAGAGAGCTTAGAGAAAATATATCTATAGAAATCCAACTGAAGGAGGAGTCTAGAGGAAGTTCCGCTCCTCGAGGAACTTGACTGAAGGAGAGATCTAAAAATAGTTTGGCTCTTGGAGGAACTTGACTGAAGAAGAGATCTGAAAGAAGTTCGACTCTTGTAGAAATTCGACTGAAGAAGGAGTCCGAAATGAGTTCGACTTTTGAAAGTATCTGACTGAATGAGAGATCCGAAAGGAGTTCAATTTCTGAAAAAATTCGACTGAAAGAGAGATCCAAAAGGAGTTCGACCGCTGGAGAGTTCGATTGAAAATCGACCGCTGAGGAGTTCGATTGGATTCGACCGCTGGAGGAGTTTGTCTATTGAATGAGTTCGATCATTGGAGGAGATCAGATGGGGCTCGACCACTGGAGGAAGAATTTTTAATTGAAGCTCTTCTGCGATTATCGATTGTGTTAGGCTAAGCATCAGGCTGGACTTCGGTGGGAGCGAAATTTATCTCCAATAATAGTCCCTCCACTCTCGAGTTCGAAATTCGAAGAAAGAAAGTACAGAAAAGGCAACTATCGAAGTCTTTTTTCAGGCTCTACATCCATTGGGGTTGAAGCTCGGGGGAGACCTTATCTCTAGCTGAGGTTGACATTGAAGTTGAGACTCGGAGGAGATCTTACCTCCAGCCGAGGTCCAAGGAGATCTTATCTTCTATTGATATTGCGGTTGAAGCTCGTGGAAAATCTTATCTCCAGCCGAGATTGAAGTTGAAGCTCGGAGGAGATCTTATCTCCAATCGAGGTTGAAGTTGAAGTTGAAGCTCGGAGGAGATCTCATCTCCAGCCGAGGTCCAGGAAAATCTTATCTCCTATTGACGTAGATGTTGAAGGAGCTCAGGAAAGATCTTGTCTCCAACTGAGGTCCAGGGAGATCTTATCTTTTCTTCTCACCTCATCTGAAATGAACAAGCCCTTTGACTTTGCTCACGTTAGGATGAGATTCTCCTCCTATTTCTAATGGATTGTAGGAGCACATAAGGGCTATTGTTAGGACCTCTCCCCTCATCTCGTCTAAAATAAATGAGGCCTTTGATTTTGCTCGCATTAAAATGAGGTTCTTCTCCTATTCCTAACGGACTGTACGGGCGCATAAGGGCCGTTGTCAGGGCCTTTCTTCCCCATCTAAAATGAACGAGGCCTTCGATTTTGCTCACATTACGACGAGGTTCTCCTTCTATTCCTAATAGGCTGTGCGGCACATAAGGGCCGTTGTCAGGGCCTCTCCTTCCATCCCATCTAAAATGAATGAGGTCTTTGACTTTGTTCGCATTAGGACGAGGTTCTTCTCATGTTCTTAACGGATTGTGGGGACGCATAAGGGTCATTGTCAGAGCTCTCCCTCCATCTCGTCTAAAATGAACGAGGCCTTCGACTTTGCTCGCGTTAGAATGAGGTTCTCCTTCTGTTCCTAATGGATTGTGGGGGCGCATAAGGAACCGTTATCAGGGTCTCTCCTCCTATCTCATCTAAAATGAATCAGGCCTTCGACTTTGCTCATGTTAGGACGAGGTTCTCCTCCTATTCTTAACAGACTATGGGGCCACATAAGGACCGTTGTCATGGCCTGTCCCTCCATCTCGTCTAAAATGAACGAGGCCTTCGACTTTGCTCACGTTAGGAACGAGGTTCTCCTCCTTTATTCTTAACGGACTGTGGGAGCACATTAAGGGCCATTGTCAGGGCCTCTCCACCCATTCATCTAAAATGAACGAGGCCTTCGACTTTGCTCACGTTAGGATGAGGTTCTCCTCCTGTTCTTAATGGACTGTGGGGGCACATATGGGCCGTTGTCAGAGCTTCTCCCTCCATCTCATCTAAAATGAACGAGGTCTTCGACTTACTCATGTCAAGATGAGATTCTCCTCCTGTTTCTAACATGGCCACTATTAACTATTTTTTTTCGATAGTACATTCTCAGATTCTCTGAGTCTCAAGTTCGTGGGAGCATTGTTCCTCCATGCTCCTTCAGATGGTAAGTCCTGGATCGGACGACCTTCTCTATTTTATATGGACCTTTCCAATTCGGGGCAAGCTTCTCCTGGCTCTGAAGCTGAGAGATAATGACTCGCTGAAGTACTAGACCCCCCAGAGATAGCGTCGATGATGCCGGAAGGCGATCGATCTTCTTGTTGTTCCTTCCTCATTTATGGTTTTAGCTGTGGTAGCGCTATTGGCTTACTTCAAACCGACGTTTGTGGAGCATTGAGGGGTGCGTAGTTGTGAAACCTTCTAGAGAAAACTTCTTCGCGCCCTTCCATCGGGGCTTCTTTGATGACGAGCTTGAGAAGGAGTTCGACCTTGCTTGCGCTCGGGGGGAGTCCGTGAGCGTGGCCGAGCTTTATTTGGTCCTCCTGTGAAACCTCCTGAGGGGAGAACTTCGTGCCCTTTTGTCTGGGCTCCTTTGATGATGAGCTCACAGAGAAATTCGAGCTCGCTTGTACTTCGGAGGGAATTCGTGAGCATGGTCGAGTTTCATTCGGCTTTTCTGTGAAATCTCCTTGGGGGGAGAACTTCGTGCTCTTTTTTTTAGGCTTCTTTGATGACGAGCTCGAGGGAGAGTTTGGCCTCATTTGTGCTCGGAGGGAGTCCATGAGCACAATCGAACTTCATTCAGCCCTCTATCAGCCATGGATTTGCTAGACTTGCCCGTCTGTCGCTCTCCTACGGCTTCTTTATCCTTTAACTTTTCATACGAGCACATCCCTCGGTCTGAGCTAGCAGATCGATAAAGTTCCTAGGGCACTTCTTCTTCAGGAAGAACAGCAAATCATTCTTTTGAAGGTTGCCCTTGAGTGCGGCCATCGTAACTGATTGATCCAGATTCTGGACCTCCAATGCAGTAGCATTAAATCGGATGACATAAATTCGGATGGATTCTTCCTCCTTCTACTTGATGTTCATCAGAAAATCTGAATCTTGGTGCGGATATCAACTGCTGACGAAATGAACCATAAACTGATGGCTCATCTGATCAAAGAAGAAGATCGTACCTGACTTCAATATCGAGTATCAATTTTTTGCTGCTCCCTTTAAGGTAGATGAAAAAGCTCGATATAATATGACGTCTGGTGCACCATGGAGTAGCATCATGATCCGAAAGGCTTTTAGATGATTGACCAGATCAGAGGTTCCATCGTAACTTTCAAATTAGGAGAGCTTAAAGTTCGATGGAATCGGCTCTTGCATAATTCGGGGAGAGAAAGGAGGATCGATGCGGACGTCGTCATGATGAGCTGGGGTGACGTGGCCAAGCTCCTCAATCTATCGATCCATTCTCCGTAGTTTTTGATTGAGATCATTAACTCGATCGTAGGTCTTGAGAGGCTTCCAACCGTGGATAGAAAATGTTCCTTTTGGAGAAGAACCATGATCCAAGCAAGGATCCTCTGCTCTCTATTTTTTCTTTCCAAGGACGATGGATATGCTAGCCCAAGTGCTCCTCCTTGGAGCAAGTTTTTGACATCTTGATGGTGGATTTTCTGATGAAATCACCATCGGAGGCTGCCACATGGCCTGCACCATCTCTGTGAGGCCCTGAATCCGCTGCATTAGTGGGTTGAACTACTTCGAATCTACCATGACCATCGGTGGAGGAGGTTGAAGTGCTGACGATGGAGCAGCGACAGACGGATCTGGCCTAGATCTGACGGCAGAAGTGGTAGATTTTCGGATAGTCTTTCTCTTTAAAGGTATTTTTCGGTATTGAGAGAGAGGATGGAGATGAACCTTGAAGAAGAAGGTCGGTAGGATCGACTGAGCACTCCTTTAAGAACAAGGATACCTCAAGAACATAGATGCCCTTCCTCTAGCATCAATTCTTTTGGTGCGAAATTTGGTTGATGTCGGATCGAGCTAGAGTCGAGAAAGAAGAGGTCGCCATCGGTAACCTACAAAATAAAATTCCATCTGAAGTCGGTGGTGGTGGTCTGACAGGATCCTTCGATGATCAAGTCAACTCTTCTGGCCAACAGAAATGAAGTGCTCAGACAAGAATTCAGCAGAGTTTTGGGAAGAAGAAGAGATCTTAGAGAAAACATATCTAAAGAGTTTCTTTTTATAGATGGAGCCTGTAGCAGGCTGATAGTGATGGTTGTAAATATATGGTAGTAGGCCGCTCGGAGCCATGTGGAGTTTATTATGGAGAGAGATGTTCGTTGCTGTGATGTGGCCGTTCGGTAGTGGGTCACTCAGGATCACGTGAAGTTTGTTATAGAGAGTAGGATCCGTTACCATGAAGTGGCCATTCGTTGAGATTTAATAGTTGAAGTTTGAAGAAAGCAAGCGTTGGTTGGTGAAGAGCTTTGACATACATTAATTTTAGGAGAGTTCAGACTCCTAAAGGGAATAGACTAGAGGGGATCATCCGGAAGGAATGCTAGTTGAAATCTGAAAAAAATCTATTGGAGGAATTCTGATGGAGTTCGACTGATGAAGAAGTCTAGGAGGGGTCCAACTGATGAAGAAGTTCGATCGGAGGAGAAGTTCGAAAGAAGTTCAGCTACTAATGGAATTTGGAAGGAGTTCAATTTCTGGAGTTAACCAGTCGAAGAAGAAATCTAGAAGGAGTTCGACTTCTAGAGGAACTTGACTGAAGGAGAGATCTGAAAGGAGTTCGATTTCTGTAGAAATCCGATTGAAGGAGTTCAAAGGGAGTTCAGCTCCTGGAGGAACTTGACTGAAAGAGAGATCCAGAAGGAGTTCGACTCCTGGAGGAACTTGACTGAAGGAGAAATCCGAAAGAAGTTTGGCTCCTGTAGAAATTTGACTGAAAGAGGAGTCCGGAAGGAGTTCGGCTTCTGAAAGTATCCGACTGAAGAAGAGATTCGGAAGAAATTCGATTCTTGGAGGAACTCGACTGATGTTCGACCGCTAGGGAGTTTGGCTGGGGATCGATCGTTGAGGAGTTCAATTGGGTTCGGTCGCTAGAGGAGTTCAGCTACTGAATGAGTTCGACCGCTGGAGATCGGATGGGGCTCGACCGTTGAGGGAGAATTTTCGATTGAATCTCTTCCATGATTATCGGTTGTGTTATGCTAAGCATCAGGCTGGACTTCGGCGGGAGCGGGATTTATCCCCAACAGTCTCCATTCTCGATTCCTTCGACCATCGCCTCTCTGCCCGTGAGGCCGCCATGTGCTCCACCCAGGTCCCCTTTCATTATCCCCTCAACTATCATGTTGTACATTTCGATCTCAGAGCGGAGTGCATGCCGGCGGCCATCGGGAGTTGAGTGACCATGGCCCGAAGCTCGGAGCCGAGCGCATGCTGATGGCTGTGGGTCTCAGAGCAGAGTGCATGTCGATGGCCGACAGGAGGTGGGTGAGTGTGGCACGGAGCTCGGAGCCAAGTGCGTGCCAGCGGCTGTGGGAGAAATGGGCGATAGAGGCAAAGGGGGCTGAGTATGACCCGGACCGCTCTCGTGTTTTTTTTTTTTTTTTGCACATGTGACAAGCGAAGGGTCCATATTTTTGCGCATGCGGTGGATAGAGTCATATGGACATTATTATTAACGACATAATTTAAATTATTCTACATTCTACATTAACTAATGAAAATTATGTATTAATTTAAGTTATATATTAATTAATTATAAGCTACAGAATAATGGTTTTTAGCCATTTATCATGTGCATACTAATCTTAATCATGGAATTTAAATCTTTCTCATATTTCATATTATTACTAATATGATGAAGGCTGTTGGGGGTAAAATGACTCCCGCCGAAGTTTTTGGCTGCTTTCAGATGATCTCCTTTAGTCGTACTTTTTTCAGACGATCTCCTCCAACTGTATTTTTTCTAGACGATCTCCTCCAATCGCACTCCTTCCGGATGATCTCCTCCAACTGCACTCCTTTCGGATGATCTCCTCCAACCGAACTCCTTCCGAATTTTTTTCAGTCGCCCAAAGAGCTTCCTTCAGTCGAACTCCTTCTAGCCACCCAAGCAGACTTTTTTCAGTCGAATTCCTTGCTAACGCCCAGAGGGACCTCATCCTCCATGCAGGTTCAGCTCCCAGCACAAGGCAAATCGATCAATATGCGGATAACCTCGAAGAAGTCCGAACTTCTTCAGAACATCATCGCTAATAGATGCATCATCCAAACTTTAGGCATTGCTCTCCAACAGGCTGGCACGTCACGACAACAATACCATTTTCGACTGATAAGTCAGGGTAATGGACATTACCCTCCATAACAAACTCCACATGACTCCGAACGGTCCATCACTAGATAGTTACGGCTGTCACCATCAATTTGTTACACACTCCATCTATAAAAGAAATCCTCCAGATACATTTTTTTAAGGCTCTCATTGCCCTTCTCGTTACTTTGCTCCTTAATTTTTTGAGCACTCCATTTTTATTGGCCAGAAGAGCTGATTTGATCGTCAGAAATCCTACCGAAGCCACTATCCCCGACTTTGGATGGGACTTTATTTTGTAGGTCACCAGTGGTGACCTCTTCTTTCTCAACTCTAGCTTGATCTGGTATCAATCAAATTATGCACCAACAAAAATCTTGTATCAATCAAACCAATGGGATAGGAGCACTGATAATGGAAACATAAATAAACAATTACTGTTATAGAACAGTAATATTTAATTATTATATAAATATTTTTTCAATCATAAGAAATTTATATAACATTTGAAGTAAACATATCTAGCATTCATAATTTATCTAATATGATATAATAATTAAATCTAATAAAAGAAATACATAGATAAATATATTTCTAATTTATTATAAAAATATATTCAATATCATATAGAATAACTAAACATTCATAATTTAGTTTTAACTCTAACTCAAACCAATCTACAGAAATCTAGTATAATTTATACTCCACATTACTACAGAATCGGGCTATGACAGTGGTTACAAATCCTGCCGTAGCCTAAAAAATAGCTGCTATTAGGGATAAACCCCGCTCCCGCTGAACTCTAGCATGATGCTTAGCCTAATGCAACTGATAATCACGAAAGAGTTTTGATAAAAAATTCTCCTCCAGCGATCGGGCCCCAGTCGAACTCCTCCAATGGCCAAACCTTAGCCGAACTCCTTCAACCAGCCGAACTCTTCTAGCGATCAAACCTTAGCCAAACTCCTTCATCCGATCGAACTCCTCAGCGATCAAGCTCCAACCGAACTCCTTCAGCAGCCGAACTTCTTCTAAACTTCTCGCTCAATTGGACTCCTCCAGGAACCAAACTCCTTCCAGACTTCTCCTTCAATCAGATTCCTTCAGGAGCCAAACTTCTTTCGAATTTTTTTTTCGATCGAACTCCTCTAGGAGCTGAACTCCTTTCGAATTTTTTCTTCAGTCGAATTTTTTCAGGAGCCAAACTCCTTCCGAACTTCTCCTTTAGTCGGATTCCTCCAGCAGATTGCTTCCAAATTTTAGCTAGTATTTCTTCCGGATGATCCCCTCTAGCTGTATGCCCTTTAGGAGTTCGAACTTCTCTGAAATTGATGTACGTCAAAGGTCTTCACTAACCAACATCTGCTTCCTCCAAACTTCGACTATTGAATCTCAATGAATGATCACTATCAGTCTGACGATATCTCTCTCTCCGTAGCAAATTTCATGCAACCTCGAATGGCTCACTATCGAACGATTATGGCTATCACTATCAGTCTGACAACACCTCTCCCTCTCTGTGCCAAACCTCATGCGGTCCCAAGTAGCCCACTATCGAACGGTATGGTCGTCACTATCAATCAAGCTTCGTCTATAAAAAGAGATTCTCCAGATACGTTTTCTCTAAGCTCTCTTTTTCTTTCCGAAACTCTATCGAACTTTTTCTTGAGCACTCCATTTTTGTTGGTCAGAAGAGCTGACTTGATCATTAGAGGATCCTACCGGAACCACCACCATTGACTCCGAATGAAACTTTATTTTGTAGGTCACCGACGGTGGCCTCATCTTTCTTGGCTCCAGCTCGATCCAGCGTCGACCAGATTCTGCATCAATAGGATTGGCACTAAAGGAAGGGCCTCTATTTTTGAGGTATCCTTATTCTTAAAGAAGTGCTCGGCAGCGATCTCTCTTCTTCCTCTCTAGAGTTCTTTTATAAGAAAAAATACCTCCCAAAAAAGCTTCGATCCGATGATCAACGATCTCTACAGTCAGATTTCGTCCAGACCTATCCGCTCCCGCTTCAGCTCCAGCAACTCAGGCTCCACCTGTAGCCATGGTAGATGTGAAGCAGTTCAACCTACTAGTCCAATAGGTTCACGATCTCATGGAGATGGTGCAGGCCATACATTGATAAGCCCCAGCATCGATTCAATTGGAGCATGCTTCTTCGAAGCCCCACGGTCCGGTCTGGGATGATCGACTTGGGCTACCCGATCTCTGATCTTCGAAAAGGAGAAGCAGAGGATGGAGGGCCCTTACTCGGACCATAACTCGATCTAAGAGAAAGCTTCACACCCGTTCTATCAGAAAATCCTAGAGATCAACGATCGTGGAGATCTTCTGGATCAAAGGCTCCTAGAAATGAGCCGACGAATCGAAGAGCTCTGTCATACTCTCTCCTCACACGGTAATGATATTCGCACTGACCATTCTTTTTTCTAGAGAATTATGCAGAAATTGATTCTATCGAACTTCAAGCCTCCATAGTTTGAGAGTTACGATGGGACCACCAATCCGATCGACCATCTAGAGATCTTTCGAATAATGATGCTACTCCATGGCGCGCCAGATGGCATGTTGTGCTAGGCTTTTCCATCCACCCTCAAGGAAGGCACCAGAAATTGGTACTCGACACTTAAGCCGGGTGCCATTTTTTTTTTTGATCAGATGAGCCATTAGTTTATGGCTTACTTTGTTAACAGCTGGCATCCCCATCGAGGTTCGAATTTTCTAATGAACATCAAGCAGAAGATGGGAAAATTCATTCGAACTTATGTCATCCGATTTAATGCTGTTGCATTAGAGGTCCAAAATCTAAACCAGTCAGTTACGATAGTCGCACTCAAGGGTGGCCTTTAGAAGAATGATTTATTGTTCTCTCTGAAGAAGAAGTACCTCAAGGATTTTATCGATCTACTAATTTGGGCTGAGGGATATGCTCGAGCGGAAGAAGTCTTCAAGTTGAAGGATAAGAAAACTGTAGGAGAGCAGCATAGACCTACCGTTGATGGCTCACGGACCCCCTCGAGCATAAGCGAGGCCGAACTCTTCCTTAAACTCGTCATCAAAAAAGCTCCGATAGAAGAGCACGAAGAAGTTCTCCCCCAGGAAGGTTCCACAACTACGTCTCCTTTAATGCTCCTAAAGCTCAAGTTCTGATAGAAATCAAGAATCAGCTACCGAGATCAAAAGAATTATGATCTCTTCCAAACAAACGCAATCGAAGCAAGTACTATCTCTACTATCGTGATCACGGTCATAATATTGAAGAATACATTCAGCTCCAAGACAAAATCGAGAAGCTCATCAGGAGAGATCGGCTGGATCGATTCCTTAGATGCCGGTCTGAAGCAAGAGTAGATCGATCAAGAGTGCCACCGCAGCCAAAACCATCAATGAGGGAGGAACAACAAGAAAATTGATCGCCTCTCGGCATCATCAACACTATCTCTAGGAGGCTTAATACTTCAACGAGCCACCATCTCTCAGCCTCAAATCTAGGAAAAGCTTGCTCCGAATTGAAAAGACCCATATGAAATAGAGGAGGTCATCCGGCCCAAAACTTATCGCCTGAAGAAGCTCAGAGGAAGAACGCTCCCACAATCTTGGAATTCAGAAAATCTGAGGATGTACTATCAGTAATTTTCCTTCAATAAAGCTCCTTCATTTCAATATTATTGTTTCTTGGTGCAAAATCTATATGATGATAGGAAAGAAGCAATCAATAGTGGCCATGTTAGGAATAGGAGAAGAACCTTGTCCTAACATGAGTAAGTCAAAGTCCTTTAACCTCGACTGGAGATAAGATCTCTTCCAAGCTTCTAGGTCAATAGGAGATAAGATCTTCTTCAACCTTGGTTGGAGATAAGATCTCCTCCGAGCTTCTACGTCAACGTCAACAGGAGATAAGATCTCTATCAACCTCGACTGGAGATAAGATCTCTCCTAAGCTTATGTCATAGAAGATAAGATCTTAACTCGACTGAAGATAAGATATTTTTCGAGCTTCAACATTTACGCCAATAGGAAGATAAGATCTCCTTCAACCTCGACTGGAGATAAGATCTCTTTCGAGCTTCTACGTCAACGTCAATAGGAGATAAGATCTCCTTCAACCTCGGCTAAAGATAAGATCTCCCCCAAGCTTCTACATCAATAGAAGATAAGATCTTCTGAGCTTCAACGTCAATAGGAGATAAGATCTCCTTCAACCTCGGCTGGAGATAAGATCTCTCTCGAGCTTCTACATCTACATCAATAGGAGATAAGATCTCCTTCAATCTCGATTGGAGATAAGATCTCCCCGAGCTTCTACATCAATAGGAGATAAGATCTCCTTCAACCTCGACTGGAGATAAGATTTTCTCGAGCTTCTACGCAAAAGAAGATTAGATCTCCCTTCAACTCGATTGAAGATAAGATCTTTTTCGAGCTTCTACGTCAACAGGAGATAAGATCTTCTTCAATCTCGACTGAAGATAAGATATCTTTCGAGCGTCAATGTCAACAGAAGATAAAATCTCTTCAACCTCGGCTGGAGATAAGATCTCCTCAAGCTTCTACGTCAACATGAGATAAGATCTCCTTCAACTCGACTGAAGATAAGATTCCTCCGAGCTTCAATATCTACGTCAAAAGAAGATAGATCTCTTTCAACCTCGGTTGGAGATAAGATCTCTTCCGAGCTTCTACATCAACGAAAGATAAGATTTTCTTCAACCTCGGTTGGAGATAAGATCTCCTCCAAAATTCAACTTTAATGTCAATCCTTCAATAAAAGACAAGATCTCCTCCGAGCTTTAACTTCAATATCAACCTCGACTGAAGATAAGATTTCTTCCGAGCTCCAACCCTTCAACAGGAGATAAGATCTCCTTCAACCTCGGCTGGAGATAAGATCTTTTTCGAAATTCAACTTCAACGTCAATCCTTCAATAGAAGATAAGATCTCCCCCGAGCTTCAACTTCAACCTCGACTGGAGATAAGATCTCTACCAAGCTTCAATTTGAACTGATGCAAAGCTCGAAAGAGGATTTCGATAGTCGTCTTTTTTGTACTCTCTTTTTTTGAATTTCAAACTCAAAAGTTGGAAAGACTATTGTTGGGGATAAATTTCACTCCCATCGAATTTCAGCTTGATGCTTAGCCTAATGCAACTGATAATCATGGAAGAGCTTTGATCGAAAATTCTTCTTCAGCGATCGGATCCCAATCGAACTCCTCCAGCGGTCAAATCTTAATCGAACTCCTTCAGCCAGCTGAACTCTTCCAACGATCAAACCTTAGCCGAACTCCTTCAGTCGATCGAACTCCTTAGTGGTTGAGCTCCAGTCGAACTTCTCCAACGATCGAACTCCTTTTGGACTTCTTCCTCAGTCAGACTCCTCCAGGAGCCGAACTCCTTCCAAACTTCTTCTTCAGTCAGATTTCTATAGGAGCCGAACTCCTTCCGAACTTCTCCTTCGATCGAACTCTCTAGGATGATCTCCTCTTGCCGTATCTCCTTTAGGAGTCCGATTCCTCTGAAATTGATGTATGTCAAAACTCTTCACCGACCAACGCCTGTTTCCTTCAAATTTTAATTATTGAATCTCAACGAATGGTTATTATCAGTTTGACGACATCCCTCTCTCCATAACAAATTCCATGTAACTCCGAGCGACCTATTATCGGACGATTATGGCTGTCACCATCAGTTTGACGACACCTCTCCCTCTTCGTGCAGAACCCTACGCGGTCTTAAGCAGCCCACTATCGGACGGTATGGTCGTCACTATCAACAAGCTCCATCTATAAAAAAGGATCCTTCAGATACGTTTTCGCTAAGCTCTCTTTCTCCTTTTGAAACTCTGCCGAACTTTTTTCTGAGCACTCCATTTTTGTTGGTCAGAAGAGCTGACTTGATCATCGGAGGATCCTATCAGAGCCACCACCATCGACTTCGAACGAAATTTTATTTTATAGATCACCGACGGTGGCCTCGTCTTCCTCATCTCAGCTCAATCCGACGTCGATCAGATTCTGCACCAATAGCTACTATAGGATATGGCAATGGTTAGCTAACTGCTGTCACTATAGCCGTCGTCATAGATCTATGGCAGTGGTTGTTGCAGCGATTATTAAAATCGCTACTATAGACCCCTATTGCAGTGATTTCTAAACTGCTATCATAGATTTATCTATGGCAGTGGTTATAGAACCGCTGTGATAGACCGATCTATGACAGCGATTATGGAACCACTATAATAGACTTATCTATGAAGCGGTTACATAACTGCTGCCATAGGTCTAATACAGCAGTTAACACATTACCTAGGCAGCGATTGGTATGTCTACAACAGCAGTTGTAAAACTGCTGTCATAGCTTCTGAATAATTAAAAATATAAAATTTTTAATTTTTTATATATTTTATCTGATAAATATGGAGATATATAATATAAAAAAATATTATAAAAATAAAAATATTTTTAAAATACTAAAATTTTATTATCAAATAAAATTTATTATAATATTTTTTTTAAAAAATACATCAAAAATCTTCTAAATCTACATCATCATCGTCCTAGGGAGATGGAGCACGAGCTAGAGCCAGAACTAGAGCTGGAGGAGTTGGAGCTAGAATATGGCACCAACATATCCTCAAAGCTCATGAAGGCACCTCCAAAATGCATGTTGAGCATCGATACCATGTCTCTCACAATGCCCTCTAGATGAGATGCGCACTCCTCAGTCCGATCTACCCACATCATAGCATGATCTGCCAATGCCAATGCCGCCTCAAGCTCTTCCGACTGACGATCGAAAGCCTGTGAAGAGACGCTCGTCTCTGACCAATAGTTGATCGGTGTATGTCTGGGTCTGCATCAAATCCTCCTAGAGTGCTCAAGCTCCAAGACCTGAGACGGATGATCATGGAGGCCAGAGGTATCCGGGCCCTCACTCGTGAGTGCATCTGACTGATCCTATAATTATAAATATAAATAAAATTTTATAAAAAATGCTATAATACTAATCATATATACTAATATATTTAATACTTACAAAAATTCTTTCGATCGCGGCGTTCATCGGCTTGTCCTTCTTGTTCGTATGGCTGGATCGGAAGATCTCGCTACGATTAGGCATCACTCCATCTCTCATCAACTATAACAATGGATCAATTTATCAAAAATATAAAAAAATATTAATTTAATTTATCTAGTAAGATTTAGAATTCATTACCTCTCAATGCACATGATTGGTCATAGACTCACGGACGAGAGTGTGCATATACTCTTGAACTGCCCGATTCTTCCAATTTTGATGGAAGATGGTCTAACAAGTATTCAAATAAATAATAAATATTTAAAAAAATATTTAAATATAACTTTAAACGTATTGAAAAATTTAAAAGTTAGTAATTTTACCTCGAACTCCTGGCTTCTTCAATGTGTAACCATTCTCTCCCACTAACTCGGAAGATAGTCCTGTATCCAAGGAACAAGCTCCTCTAGGGTGTCTCCTTGGTGCTCAAGCCATCCTCTATGGAACTTGACCTTGTAGCCTCGATACAACTCTTCGATCTTCTTCAGTCGGGCATCTCAAGCTCTCTCATGATCAGAAAAGTCATACTTTCTCTACATAAAGTTATCAAAAGTCAGTTACAAAATTATTCTAATCAAACATAGTATAAATATGTAAAATGCATAAATATAATTAAGATGCACTTATCCATATCTTCTCCCACATCTGGTTCCTAACGGTATCATCCATTAATTGCCAGTCTTTGAGCTCTATGGGAATAATGTCTGACCGTCTTACAAGCACTCCAAAAAAGGAATGCATCATCCGTGCGATCTCTCTTACTGGCCTTTCCTTCAGATCATACTGTACCATCACCTGATGTTGGCGGTTCCATACATGCGCCATATGTATGGAACCACGAAATATCCTACTGGATGATGCACCTGTAATGAAAATACGTTATGCAAATATATAAGTATACAAATACTATATAAAAAAATAAATAAATAATATAATAAAAATGTACACTCAAATATCGGTGAAGTAGCATGTGTCGGAGATGTGGTTGACGGTAGAGGCTCAGATATCGGTGGAGTACTAGATGTTGTCAGTGGAGTAAATGCCGACGGTGGAGGTTTCTGAGCAATCGATGCGGAGGTGGATGGAGTATGCTTTGACTGTTCCTCAAATGCTGAACTCTGCATAATCCATCGAGAGGCAGGGGTGAAAGTTAGATGGCATTTCGATACCATCATGATCTGCAACGTTAATGAACATTAACCAATATAACATGTTGAACAATAATCAAAGATATACCTAGGTATCATTTGTACAATTACATATAAATATACGTATGCTAAATATTATGTACACCAATCAATTGATAGGTCTATCGCTATGCAATGTAATAAATAAAAACAACAAGATGGGGGTTCTATTAGCAATCGGCACGGCCCACGGCACAGCCTACCAGCACGATATGGCACGGCCGGACCCCTTCCTACCTTTTCTCTCTCTCTCGATCTTCCTCACCGATGACGACGGCGAGGCCGAACCCCTCCCTCTCGCTCTCACTCTCTCGATCCCCCTCGTCGGCAATGGCGGCGAGGCCAAACCCCTTCCTCCCTCTCTCACTCTCTCAATCTTTCTCGCTGGCGAGGCCGGATCTCCTTCCTCCCTCTCTCTCACAGTCTCCCTTATCGATGATGGTAGCGAGGTCGAACCCCCTTCCTCCCTCTCTTCCTCTCTCTTTCTTAGTTTTGGATCCCAAAATCGGGTTCGGATACTCAGGATCCATTAGGATCCGAATCTGGTACTTTAAGTATGGATCCATCGGATATTCGGGTTCGGATCCGGTACTAGTAATTAAAATCGGATCCGGATCTGAATATCCAGATTTCAATCCGAATCCAACCCATTGACAGGTCTAGTCCAGTGATTAATAAATAATACCATAAAATTAAAATAAAAAAATATACCTATAACTATAGAGAAGGAGTCGCATCGAAAGCTTCGAGGGTCGTCGACGATGGTGCTAGAGGTAACCTGCGAAACAATAGCAAGATAGTGAGATAGAGAGAGAAAGAGAAAAGAGAGAGGGGAAAGAGGGGGCCTGGAGGGGTGCTGTGATGGGGAGGCCAGGGGATAGGGAGTAGGGGTGGGCGCGGAGATGGGAGGGCAGGGGCAGCGGTTGGGATGGGAGGAGGGCGTGGACGGGGGGAGGGATGGTGCGATCGAAGATGGGAGGGTAGGGGCGAGCAGTTAGGGATGGGGAGGGCAAGGGCAGCGGCGGTCGAGGATGGGAAGGGCGGGGGGCCGGGGAAGGCAAGGGATGGGTGGCCGAGGATGGGGAGGGCGACCGCGGCCAGGGATGGATGGAGTCTCACTAACGACGGAGAGGAGGAGAGATAGAGCGCATGTATGAAAAGAAAGAAAAATTAAAAATTTTTAACCTAACTTATGGCAGCGGTTTTCAAACCGTTGCTGCCATAGATCTATAACAGTGATTTTTAGTAATCATTGTCATAGGTTGAAAATAATTTTTTTTAAAGTATTATATAATTTTAAAATTTAATGTTCATCTTTATCGTTCATTATCTAAATAATTACCATTAGAGTGTCGTCACAAAAGATCACCTCGATCCGATGGCCTTAGCTTCATCGATCAGAAAAATTCGATTTCGACGATCACGAACGATGATGTGATGATTGATAGATGAAGATCTTTGATCGATTCAAAAATCTACAATAATAATCTCGATGATATTTGTAGCATACTATCAAAGTTTTACTTCAATCGAATATCATTATCATGATCAATTTAGTACGAAATAATTTTGACTGTTAAATAAGAAACAAGCAATCAAAAAGCTAAACAGCATCCAATTATGAGATAATTTTTTAGTTAAATGATCTTTACTATAATTTTAATTATTTTATACGATGATGATAGTAAAATTCAAATCATTTTCGTATGAACTGTTCACGTTAAGCAAATATTGCAAAAGCACGAGTATATATATAACAACCAATGGAGTTTAAGAATGATTATGAGGTGACGTATAGTTTTAGATTGTTCTTAGTTTTACGAGTTGAATTTTATAATCATCACCATAAAAAATAATTAAAGTAGTAGTCAAGATCATTTATAAAAAAAATTATCTCATAATCGGACACCGTTTGATCATTTGATCACTCATTTATTATTTAACGGTCGAAATTAATGTATACTAAATTAATCAAGATAATGATATCCGATTAAAGTGAAACTTTGATAGTACGCTATAAACATAATTGAGATCATCATTGCAGATTTTCGGACCTATTGAAGATCTCTATCTATTAAATCATCGCATCGTCATTTATAGTCGTCGAAATCAAATTTTTCTGCTCGATGAAGCTAGGACTATCATATTGAGGTAATATTTTGTGATAATACTCTAATGATAATTATTTATATAATGAACGGTGAAGATGTACATTAAATTTTAAAATTATATATTATTTAGAAAAAAAATAAGAAAAAAATATATTACAGCAGTTACAAATAATTGCTGTCATAGATCGACGTATAGCAGCGATTCTTTGTAATCGTTGTCGTGGACTCTATTGCAGTGGTTTAGAAAATTACTGCCATAGTATGCACTGTCGTAGGCTCTTTTTATAGTAGTATCAATTTATACATGGGTAATTAACTCCATAACTTCACGTAACAAATGCCATAATAACATCATGATATTTTAGATAAACCTACAAAATATTTTAAATATAATTTATTACACTACTACCTCATATTTTAAGAAGAATTTGAAAATAGATAAAAATAATCATATTCATGCATCACCCGAGTTATATGCTAGTATATATCTAAAACAAAGACTTAACTTATACAAAGTTTTCTATTCACCATATGGATGCTGGTGTGAATAATAGTAATACTAATATGTTTGACCATCATAAAAAATTATTACTTAATATGCAGCATATATTAATGATGCTAGTATGAGTATGCTAGACCACCATTAAAGTTTTTTGTTTAATATGCAATAGAAATTAAACTATCAAATTAGTCATCTTACTATAATTTATTATATTATTTTATCATCTTTCATAAATAGTTGAAAAATGAGAAAAAAAAATAATTATACCTTATGCATCATGCATGGATGATATCAATGATGCCGATAATGCAGGAGATTTTGCATGAACGTTCAATTTATGCATAATTCTTCATTCACTATATATACATTAGTATTAAAATTGGGAGTTTCTACTCGGCACTAAGTGAAATTCATTATGTAATATGCAACAAAAATTTAGCTATCAAAATCTTCTATCTATTATAATTTATTATATTATTATATTATATTTCATAAATAATTAGAAAAATAGCAAAAAATCATAGCTACGTCAATGTCAATATTTATGACAATAGTTTAATAACCGGAGTTTCTATTTGCACTTCAAAAATATTTAGAAAAAAAAGAAAAAAAATAAATCATGTTCCACATATACCTACCCATTCCACATATATCCAAATCCAACCCATACTTGACGTGGAGCCGTCGAATGTAACCACCAAGCAGTCTTCAAGTCCCAGACTAGATGGAAGTATGATCTAGTGGATTTTTTTTTTTCCTTTTTGAGGATGGCTATACTAGAATTGAAGATTATCTGATCAAACCAAAATGGATCCAATTTAACCGGACATAAGTTGATTGAATCATCTGGTTTATTTCTTGTAATAAGATTATAGCTGAGAAGAGTCATGAGCTAACCCACTAAGTGAACGAGTCAAAAGAGAAAGACACCAGTTGAGCCCTAATCCCAGGCTAAGATTGGACTTTACCTTGTTACTGGGTGCAGCCCTGCTACTACCGGTATTCATGAATGAGCACCTTCTAAATGGTGCAAGCTACGAACCCATTTTTACCTCAGATGGGTTAACGATTTGGCCCCCTCGTAAGATTTCATTAATGTAACCAGTAAAAGGATGTAAGCCTTGTGTAGAATCAGCAAGCCATTCAACTAAGTGGACAAGTCTGTATAAGATAACATTAGAGAGCTTGCAACTCTCAGGCGTTCATTGACAGAAATGTCCAGCTTAATGCGAATTTATTTTTAAGGATATCTTTAAAGGGACCTAAAGTCCAATCTAGAAGGTACTTTACCTTAGCCAGGACGAAACTTGGGTAGTTTAGATGAAAGCCCATCTAACCCAACCAGCCAACAAGCCACCAATCCCGGCCCAAAAAGTAAATGTAGCAACCAAAACCCAACCCTGAACTAAATCCAAAATTTTCAATTATAGGATTTTAATCATGATTTACAAATTCATGCTATAATTTGGATCATGTTTTAGGGCTGATTGGCTTATATGTTATTCATATTATCTAGAGTTGGTCGTAGCGCCGTAATAGAAATTTGACGAAAGTTAGTTAATTTCAATTGATCTTGTTGATTGAGACTTCAAGTGAAACTTGACTGAGATTTGCTGACTTGTGCAACGCGAGTCTGGCCTAAGTTAAATATGGCCTGACTCAGACCAGACTAAAGTTCTGGTGGGGTTGGGTTTAGATAAGCCAGCTCAAGTTGCAGCCTTAATTTTAGCTGCTTCTAAGACACACGGCATGGGTGTTCTGTTGGAGTCATGCATCCAATATACCTTTAATGAAAAGATTGTTGCCATGCCGGTAAAGGGCAAAGGAGCATCATATTACGAGTCCTAATGAAAGAACACATGTAGGGTTTCCTTACGTGCACAGATCTAATGATGAGAAAGGGAGGAGTTGTGTGGTCCTCAAAAAGCTCATGATAACTGAGAAGCATCACTAGAAAAGCAAGCTCTTTTGTCTTATAAAATCCACTTCAATTTTCCTTGGCAGAGGGAGATGCATGATTGCCCATCATTCCATCAATCTAGTAGCGGGTTGAAACTTTGGACCCATGAGTTCATATGGCAATATCACGAGTGACTCCTCACGCAATGAATGCATGCCACATTGCCACTTAACTCTCTCTCTCTCTCTCTCTCTCTCTCTGGGGCCAAGTTTTGTTGCTATAGACTCGGCATGACATTCTTCGCCATGATCATTTACTTCCAATTGGCTAGGAAACAATTTTTCTAGACCCACAGTCTAATTCTAGAAACGGATCTGCTTGTGTAATCATGAATCCGGATCGGGTTTGTCCTCAAAAAGGGTCCACTCAACCCACTTTCTTCTTGGTTGATAGCCATAAACAAAAGAAGAGGCACCATCGATGACTCACGAGTATCTTTTCTGGAGAATCTCACGGGAAGAGACGCAATGATACAAACAAACAACAATGTAGATATGATTGGGACTCTGATGGCATAAAATGCATTAGAACAGGAAAAAATGAGCCATTTGTTGTAGTTTTTATTGTGGTTAGTTATGTTAGACAAGATTCGAGAATGAAATGGAGCATTTTATTAGTATTTGCACCATTATAGTGCGATCGATGAACGGGCCACATCAATGTCGATCGTTTGATAAGTTTCAGGGTCAATTCATGAGAAGTGAATGAGTTCCCTTTTAATCATGAACTATTCTTAATTGTTTGATGCCTATAAATTCTTGCGACGCAAGACAAGAATCATCACATTTCCTGGTTGTTAGGCCAACTAATTCAAATGATCTATCTTAATTTTTATTCTTTCTAGTTAAAACGTATACTCCAGCATTTCTAATAGGCCAACCAGGTGGATACAACTGAGGATTGTAGATAAGATTGCCAGAGATGTACCGTAGTTCCCCGAAGGCATGTTGGCCCATAATAGGCACCAATGTAGCAGTCAACCACTCATGGCTAGGATGGATTAGTCTTTGCTTTCGTGTACGTGGCACCAAGGGCCTCATGATTTTATCTTTTCAAAGAAATCTCGTGGGAGAGAGAAGGTTTCACCCCATATAAACTAGACTTGACTCACAATCAATATAAAACTAATGATGTCTGCCACCTATACCACAACATATATATACTAGTTTTGACATGGATTAGATGCCACTTGGTTTGCTTTCCTTGTAGTCACTTTGATCTAGTGCTCATAATTTTTTGCACCGAAAAAGAGTCCACGTAATTTCAGGATGGAGATATAATAACTAGTTGCCAACTTACACCAGAAAGTGTCGTGTACTCGATGCATGTTAAGCGTCGATCCTGCATACTTGATCGAGTGATATGTCACCTTCTTCAACTTATCATTTGTTGCATGACATGGTATTTTGCATTGGTAACTGGCAAAAGCAGCCGCATGATAATGGAATCTATGCTCGACTCTTTTCCTCCTCTCAACTTTTCATTCCTTTTTCCCTTGCATAGCCATCTTAGTGCTCCATTCCATGAGCTGGTAGCAATGGTTAATAGGCTAGCTACTAGCATTATTAATTCTAGTCCTCCCTTTCAATTTGGGACATCCACATATTCTGAGACAAACTATTCAATCATTCAACTGGAGGTCAAGAGGCTACGGTGGTGGAGAAAAGGGAAAAAGGCTTTATTTGATGCAACAGTTCATTGCGTTGAAGAGATTCATCAACAAAGTGGTCCGGATGAAGCCATTACGTGTGAACTAACAATTGCTTAGCCTTTAAAGTAAGCTCACCTGCCCTCTCCAGTGGTGAAGGATCCTTCCCCTCTGTTCAACCTTTTAGCTCCCTATCCTTTTCTTCTTTTTCAAGTAGACAGTGACCCAAGGAAGGCATATTTCAGTGATCGTGGAGTTTTAAATCTCAGCTTTCCACTTGTTCTTTTGTTTGCTTTTCTTTGATGACATGTGTTGAGTTGCCAACCACTTAATTACCTACTTGGTTTGGCTACATGAAGTAGGGTTCATTTAATTAACTTCTATAGATAGTCTGGCATGGTGTAGAAGTGTGTTTAGCGATGCAGTCTGACACAATGTATCCAAGGACACAATCAGGCAGGTTTGCAGATATTCTTGAATGCATCAAGGCTTGTGGATGCTCGACCACACAACTTGCTTTGCTGTATCATCATATTCATGGCTTTTAATGTATCGTATTGAGATCTATCCATTAGTCAGCAATATTTTGCAAATATGATCAAGTTGGGCTAACAAGAGGTGTTGGACCCTGCTTGGTACCGAACAGAGCATATTTTGTTGGGATCCAACGTAATGGACACATATTGATGGTCCCCTGAATGGGTGACTATTACCAGAAGTCCACGGTGTAGGGCAAAACTAAATGCAAAGATGTCATGAAAACCTTGTAAAATGCTTAGGCATCAAGGGCATCTAATTAAGATGGATAGGTCTCCTTTCTAAAGGGAAAAAAAAAAATCTTGACATTGGATATATGGGTCATCCATGTAATTAAAAATTTGATATCCCTGTCTGTCTGTTGGACTTGGCCTAAATGGCTTAACATGATACAACTTAGCCAATAAAAGAACTCAAAACTGTGGAATATTCGCAGAGTAGAACTCTTTTGAAGGATAGCGGTGGGTATGCCATCGTCTTATGTAGAATTCAGGATCTAGTGCATGTTCCCAACAACCAGTATAAGTAGCATCAGCAGTAGGGGATGTCCCATAGTAGAACGAAGTCGAAGTAGGGCCAAGACAGAGGCACGAGTGAGTGAGTCAGCCTGGACCCATCGTGTCCCAATGCTATAATTTGCTCCGAAATTTGCACTAGAACAATATAGCTCGATCGCTTTGAAATTGTCCAAAACAAAGCAGTGGTTAATTCCCAAGTTATAGCACCGGTCTTGTGTGTTATGTGATAATAAAGAAGCGCATTTAAGATTGTAAAAGAAAGATTAGAAAATTGCATCGATATATGGTATCATGGACCAAAATCTTAGAAAATATATCATTCATATAGCCCGACATAAGCAGGAAGCGAACGTATCATATCAAAGTTCAAATGATCAAAGTGATAAATCTATATCAGCCAGGATGAAAACCTTGTGACTCGCAATGATGAAAACTCCGAGCACGATTAGCCAGAAAGACAGAACCCGTACGTGCCTGAGCAATTCGAACTGGTTTAATCGACCGGGTTCCCAAGACGGTATACAACGCACCAAGCGTTATGAGTGCAGACAGCCTACTTCATGGGCGTTGGTAATATCCAAAATATGCATCGAATTGCCGGAAAAGGAATGTTTTGGTCTGCGACACCGTGGATCAGCGGCCTCGGATGGTGCATTAGCCCGGGACTGCCTGCAGGTTCTTCTCGTTGCTTTGGCAATCCATCTTAAAGATGAGCAGCTCTTATCCATCCCATGAACTTACGATGCGCAGCACGAGTGGAGGAAGTGGAGTGCAACCTCAGGGACTTGCATGCCCATGCCCACGTGTGCACGGTCTAGGCTTTCGTGCCATTGAAAAACAAGGATTAGAACCAAGTTTGAGGTTTAGGGGAGCGTTCCCATTCACATAAATCATTTGGATGGCCTTTGCCTGCATGCCAAATTGTGCCACACAAGTTGGGCTGTCAATTGTCAGGTTGGGTCGGTGTTGTCCACGGTTGCAACCCGGTTCGTTAAATGTATTTTTTTTTGGAGCTAGCTTCTCTCTCTCTCTCTCTCTCTCTCTCTCTCTCTCTCTCTCTCCCCCCCCAATAATCCAGTTCATAAATTAGCAAACAAGCACTATTCTTCGATCTAAAGTTGATTTATAAAGTCAGAAGACATGTTTATCCATGGGGTCCCATTGCATGTAAATCTTTCGGGAAGGGTTTAGGCCTGCATGAGGAATTTAGACAAATATTGGTCTGGTTGGAGTCTGCATATGTATGACTACATCAATTACGATATTATCCTATGATCAACTTTAATGAAAGAGAAAGGGGTATGATGATCATGTTGGATGGTATCCAGATTGACATAATTCAGTCAAATCTTTTGACAAAATGTGTGAAACTTGCTGTTCACGATGTTAACCTCGTGGGGTACATGATTGTATATGTTTCGGTAATGATGTTGTCGTGGATCATCATAATGATAATTACACCCACGAACCTGTCCCTTTACTGCACAAACACACAATAATCATGCCCAACTGTTTGGTAAGTATATCGGAGAATGTCGTGGTACATCCTCTCACATCTAATGGAATCAGGGGTGAGTTAGAGCTGAAATATTGACCAGTTTTATTTTTCCTATCATCTACTTAAAGTTAGTGTGATTGCATTAGATTCATATCGTCGGTCTATTTGATTGTGGGCGAAGTGCGTATCTATTGAACCTAGACCTACTCAAGCTGCTTGAAGTTCCATTGCCTTTCATTCATGCTACTGGGCATTTGGACATACATGAATTGTTCATGGTAGTTATATTGATGGATTTTTGTTTTTTAATGTGTCTTTTTATTTTTCCTTTTTTCGGTACGTAGAAAGAACTGGACCTTACAATATGGGTGGCCCTCTCCCACATACCCTCTTAAACCTTTGTTAAGTCGGTGAAGTTAGGATTCTATTCCAGATCATTTGATACAATTGCCTAAGACTTCACCAGTTTGGTAAGTTGGCACTTTCATGACATTTTCTTCTTGTTGGTTCTACGAATTAATGTTGTCTTCTTTTGGAATTTTTTTGCGGGCATTAATTTGATATTCAATGCATAGTTGGAGAAAGAGGCATGCCAATAAAAAGCGTCATACGGTACATTTAACATGCTTCTCTGGACCATCTCGTCTTGCAAGGATCATCACGATGGAAATATACATAAAAAAACATGTGTGATATTTACTAAGGCACTCACAAGCTTTAATTTCCGTCCTAATATTCGCCTAAGGCAGGCAACCCTGGTGAGTAGTTGATCACGAGCTTTTGTTCAAGTACGTGATTTCAACAATAACCCGTTCAAGTATTTTGCAATTAACCTTGTTTTATCTTACAACTAAAGAAAAGAGCAGCCAAGTATTCGAGGCTTCTGCTATTATGAGATTTAGATGTATGCAGTCTTATCGTAACCTCCAGAAGCAATCCTATCCCTCTCTTCGGAGAAGGAATTGAAGTGATCAGTGCACACCAGTGGATTTGTAATAAATATAAATTAGACAAAATTACTGAGATCAGTCTAGCACTGTTTTTTTAATGTGCCTAAACATTAGTAGACATGATTGGCTGCATGACCATGGTACATGCAATTAACTGATCATCTGCTGAGAGAATATAATAAGAATTAGGTGATCATTAATTTTCGAGCAACGCTCAATAGTACACCCTCTTGCCCACATGCAAGGACCAAAAGTAATGGGGACCAAAGGTAATGGAGCCTCTAGGCTAGTGACAGGGGATGGGTTGGGCATATATATATATATATATGTTAGGAGGCAGCTGCATCAGTCAATTATATTTGCTGGCATAACTATGTGAATGCTTGGCAATTACCTAAGAATACTTCCGTGTACCTTTCCCTCCTTTTTATACCTAAGGCAATTTAAATCTGTTCACTCGATGACTAACGGGCCAATGAAAACTACAAATTAATTATTGCACTGGTAGGAGTAGCACTAGTTGGGCACGGAATATGAACATAAATGCGATATCCATCCTTGTTAAGAATAAATTGTTTGATTCGAATTTGCTAACAGAGAGCTGGTATGAAAATGATCTATCCATCGTAGTGATGGTCACGGTGCAAACAAATTCATAATAAAAGGAGTCTGAATGATGTGACTAGAACCCAAGTTTAGCGGTGATGCGTCTCTGTATTAAATAATAATGGTTGATTCGTACATAGTTATAGATAAAGTTAACCCTTCATGTTGGTGAACCACATACTCCAGCCCTATGGACATACCCAAGCGATACTATTTTTGATGCAAGTTTGTATAAAGATTAAAGAGGGAGGGTATCTGTGTTTCGTCTGGATATAGGTACCTTTTCTTCTCCTTTCGAACGCTTGTACATAAATATATATATATATATAGCATGCTTCTAAAGGCATCTTCCCACTACTAGCAACCTGAGGTGCCCCATGATCTTAGACTCTTGGTGCAATGCCGCTCACATGCTTTAGAAATTTTAACATATTTTAATTATGTGGATCTAGCGTTCGTAGGCTATGTTTCACTTCCATCTGAGAGAATCAAAGAAACTAGTCATTATCTCATGAAGCCACACTCCACAAAACAATACCAAAAATGCTAATCAGCCTGCAGTGCACTAAGTAGGAAGCTAATGTGGCACAAATTAGCATAACTTTCATGATGATGAGATGCTCACTGGGTTTGGCAGATGATTCCCATATATAATCAAGAACCATGATTGGAACTATAGATGGTGAGCTCAGAATAATGTAGTTGTTCAAATCCAATCTCCCTACCACCAATTAACAAATCAATGAACTTTTAATCCATCCATTAACAAAACTAGACAGGATGCCGCCACCGGGCGTGGTGAGCTAAGGGGTAATTTCCGACAGAGAGGCGTGCATTGACGGCATAATAATAAAAGCCGTAAAGATGAAACGTAGGATTATACCGTCTGATCGGATCTCCGTAGCCACTCCAGTCATACATGGGAGAGCAACTTCCCAAAGATAACAATAAAATATCGAAAAAGCTCTTGGTGCCCATGGAAAATTAGTGGGAACTTTTTCATGGTAGTCCCTGCCAAACCTTACCATTTCATACAAAACCTCCACCCTTTCTATCAAAGCTCATCCAAATGAGCTGGGATATATTTATGATATACCAGATTTATTAAATCAATGTAGAAGAAAAATATATATGGAAATCATAAAATAAATATCTAAAAATTCAGAATATCCGTTAAAGTCATCTACAAAGTAGATCAAATATGATTTGCAAATAGTTTGGTTTATTTTCTTATGTTGACTTCTTAGAAAGTATTGGTACGGACAGTTCTCATTAGACATGTGGCATCATTAGAAGAACCATCATCTCAGATGACAGTAAAAAATGATAAGTTTTAGTCTTAGATCGGTAAAATACCGACCTGGAGACTAGACTGATTCTTATCTTAGCTAGATGGTTAGATTGACCAAATGATCAAGTTCAGATCAGTAACGCACCAACCATAATGAAGTTCAGATCGTCTATGATATTCAAAACAAATATGGACAAGATCGGTAATTAACCAATCTCAGTATGACTGTACGAAATCAGATCGGTACTTTATCATTCTGAGAAACAGCAACCATCGAGTTTTATAGGAGATTGGATTTATACCGAACCTCAAACAATAGTAATCCGTCTTAGCGCGAGATCAATCTCCGCGACCAGCTTATTCTTTTGAGATCGATAAAACATCGATATCATCAACTCTGCGGATGAATTCCATCCTAATTGACATGGAGATCGATAAATCACCGACTTCCTCATACAAGCCAGATCGATGATTTACTAACCTTGACATGATCTGAAAGCCAACTAAGCGCTGACTATGCTCCAACTAAATTGTAGCTCTCCTTCAGCTATACTATAGCTAATCACCACCAAGACAAACGGCCAACAGCTACAATCCAGCTGGCCATAACAAACTAGCGGCCTAACAAACTTTTCTTAAGGCCTAAGCAAAACTTCTCTATAAATAGAGGGATAGGGTATCCCTTCAAGGTAAGCATAAGATTCACAGAGTCGTCACTCTACTGAAATATGCTCTCGACTTCCTCACTGAAGGAAGATCGAACCACTCTCTACTCAAAATATTCTCTTACTACCTTTTTGAACTTCCATTTTCACTATCTATTTTCAAGGCCTCAGCTGATTTAAGCATCGGATGGTTCTAAATTGGAGGGTACCGCACCGATTGTTGAAACTTTTCTTGCAGGTTATTTCATGACCCACGTCGATTCAACCTAATCAGCTCTTCAGTATGAATTCCTCTTGACCATCTGAAGCCTTGTAGCAACAGAAGGTATAACCTACGGTGCATGTAACTAAGATCATTCTTAGTTGACTATTTTAAAAAATAATAATAATAAAATAAAAAAAATATAGAACATTTAGTTAGAATGAGTTTGGTTAGCCATTAAAAATATATATATATATATATATTTTTAATTTTTAAAATATAAAAATCAAAAAATAATATTTGGTAACACCTTGAAAAGTAAAAAGCAAAAATCAAAATAATCAAAATAACTATTTTATATACAAAATATTTTTTTATTTTTTTACTTTGTATATAATTGCTATTTGCTCTATAGCAATGTAGTTATCAAACATGCTTTTTATTTTTTTACTTTTGCTCAATAATAAAAAATAAAAAATAAAAAATATTTTTTAATAATTAAAAATTAAAAATAAAAAAAATATAAATAAATGCAATCTTATCATTTATCTTCTTCCCACAGCAAAACTAAAGTTAGCCAAAGTAAAAACAAATTTATGACCATCATACTCTCTCTCTCATCTCTGACTTTTAAATGCACTGTTTTAATCATCAACGTGCAACCATGGGGACAAAAGATGGAAGAAGCACCAACATGCGAGGCATTATTTGTCGTGATTGAGGTGGAACCGTCATGAAAGACTTTGCGAAAGAAATTATAAAACATATTGGTTACTCAGACACCATCATCATTTTCTTTGTTCCTCACATTCAAATGAATTGGTTTTGTCCATTACAGCGCATTGACGAGGACCGAAGAAGAATGGGCATGACATAAACCATCTGTCTAGTGATTGAGATAGCTAGGAATATTGTGGAAGATTTTGTGAATACAAAAGCATATATATTTCTTACTCAAAATACTAAATTTATCATCATCACCTTTTTCCCATCTCTAATTTTAAAATATATTTAACGTTTATCAACGACAAAAGAAGAATGAACACGATACGTGCGTGCGTGCGTGCGTTGGTTGTTCATCCGTATCACAGGCATCAGTGAAAGATGGAAAAGAGGTAGAAAAAGAGGCTCAATATCAAATCTGAAAGTCCTTTGTCGGGCCCGTGGTAGGACATGGCTGAAATACTAAGTCTAAGTGGAATTCATTCCCCAGCTGGATTGGTGCCGTCTGAGATTAGATCAGCGGAACGTTGTATGATGCCCAGAACTCAAAAATCTTCCACATTTGCTCCAGGAATCATGGATGCTTCGAACTGCATGCTGTGTCCATATCTAATAAATATTAGAAATTGACATTTGAATTGTTGTCTATCTATTTGAATGATGACAAAATGAGGTTTGTGTTACTGCTTGAGCATGAACTATGTTGTTATAATAACTACTGATGCCTTGTGGATGTGCTGTATCTGCATCCCATATACGTGCCGAAAGTAGAATGTCTTGTTTAACTTTGACAAATTTTCCAACAAATAACTAGTTTTTGCATTTTGACGTTGCCCCGTTGACTCTGTCTGGAAAAGGTATTGATGTGAAGAGGTGATGGGGACTTGAGCAAAATATAGAAATTGGCAGTAGATGAGCATTTTAAGCAATCATTTTGATCTTTCCCCCTTCTTTGCGATTTTTTTTTTTAAAAGAAATGAATTAAATTATGCAGTAAGGTAAAATTGATCCACTCTACGCTTGTAGAGGACACTATTCCTTACAATGAACACCAACTGAAAAAACGAGGTTGAAATGCAATAAGGTGATTTATATATTTTGCACATCTAATATCTTCAAGGTTATTATTTGGATTGATGCGTACTCGTACTTATATCATGCAAGTTACCATAAAAGTTTTTGAGTTCTGGCATTCATATTATTTACACAATTTATATCTAGAATTCGGTTTACTTATTCTGCTCTTGCTTTTTCTGAAGTTTCTAACTTAAGGATGAAGATATCCATCACGGGTGAGGATATCCAAAAAGGAATCCTCTTCCCTTCTATATCTAGGTAATTCATGTCTCTTACCGTCATGAGAAGCTTTGCTGTCACAACAACTACAGTTTTCGTGTCTTTTCCCCCCTTTTCCAATTCATTTTCTTTCTATTTTATTGAGTTGGCACGGAAGCTATGTCTCACGTAAATAGCAACCTGGAATGCATTACCTGCAGACAATCCGTATGAAATTATATGGTGCACATGTAACATATATAGAATGGTAGCTTGGATGGATCACCGGTTTTAAATGGGAACTTTATTGACACAGATTTTTGGCTGCAAAGCATTTAGTTTGAGCAAGAGCTTCAACTTCATCTTCATCCATGATATGAAAATCTTGATTTTTTCAAGATTGTACAATCTTTTGCCTCTTGTGATCTTCAAGAATTCTTCTTTTCGGCTCCCTTTTGTCAGCCGATTAACTTTTAATCAGCTTTCTAGTTACACTGCATGCTATCCATGTGTTGCATGCCCGTGCATAAACCATGGAGCTGAATAAGGAATTCTATTTAAAATCTGATGTCAACGGACATAAGTGAGCTTAAATTATCATACTTTAAGCTGCACAAAATAATATATAATATATATATATATATATATTATTCGAGCCGAGCAATACGGATCTTCAATAAATCATCACACCTTTAATTTGTAAAGAGTGATAAATAAAAGCCAGCGTAGAAGTTTAATCCCAGCAGAGCAGTTTGTATTTACAATACCTGGTAAGAAACTTCAGATATTACTACTAAAATCGAGCACACCATGCAGGATAAGGCATATTACGACACAAGTTGGAGCTGCTGTTGTTCATGCAGCTGTTGCCGAAGATCTCGTTGAAGGACATGGTGATGTAGGTCTCAAAGACCTGGCACACATGTCAAAGGTATCGCAAAGATTTGCTTTTTCTATTTTAATATTTTATTTAGTTGATTACAAGAACAATGCTGACCGGAAACTTTGACTCTTTGCTTTTTCTATTTTAATATTTTATTTAGTTGATTACAAGAACAATGCTGACTGGAAACTTTGACTTTCAGTCAAAGTGGTTAAGTAATTTTCCATTTATAATTTTTGTTTCAGGAGGAGATAGTGGTTAAGGATTTTTTTGCAATTTCTTTTAAAGACCATGCGTTGATCCAAGCTACAGGAGGACAAAGAGAGGGGGAGAGAGAGAGAGAGAGAGAGAGAGAGAGAGAGGAGGGAAGGAGGAGGAGGGGGTGGTTAGCTGGCGACCAACATCCAAGTCAGATTTGGTCGGTGGTGGCAGGATCCAACCAGCAGCTACAGAGCTAGAGAGAGAGAGAGAGCGAGGGGGGGGGGGGGGGGGAGGAAAAGGGGAACGCGAAGGAGGGATGAAGGGAAAACATGCGGCTGTCTCACATGCGTCTATGTTTTCTTAATTTTTATTCGTAACAACGCATGCGTCTATGTTACTAAATTCTAATCTCTATCACCAACACAGATCTATACCCTTGCCTGAGATCCAGCCACTCAATATGTTGCCTGTCTTTCATTGGTCTGATACATATGGTTTAAGGTATAATTTCTCAATAATTTTTTTTTTTTGACCCAACACAATGCCATAATTTTATCAAACCAGCCTATATATTTGGATTAGGATGACGAGAAATTATTAGGTCGACCAAGTCCATCATGGAATGAAATCATGTTAGATTTGTTGCTATGATATTAAAAAAGAAGAGAGAGGAATAGAATAATTCTATCCTGGAGTCATGGTGGACTTAAGCCACCATCAGCTCCAATAATTTGACCTATAGAAGACCGACATTACTTCAAATCTATGCGTCTTTTTGTACCTTAGAGAGATTCCTTAGCCATTGGAGATGCTTTATTTAGTCCCATATAATATATATATATATATATATATATTGCTTTGATCGATCGGAGTCTAGCCTACATCCGGTCGAATCACTATAGTAAAATATAGAATTAACGATCATTTTCTACCGACGCTTTCAACACGACCATTTTCTACCAACGCTTTTTGAAAGCATCGAAAGGTTGCGCTGATCTGCCGACGCTTTTAAAAAATATTATGTTTTTAACGATGTGTAAAAGCGTCGTAAAATTTCAGCATTGTCAATGCCGACGCTTTTAGAAAAAGCATCATTAAATTAAGAAATTATCGATGCTTTTTTGCATCATTATTTAACGGCGCTAAAAAGCGTCGTTAGGTTCGCTTAATCCGGTCCGGCTCTCCCGTATCCTAACCTATCCGCTGCCGCCCTCCATCCTTTCCTCCCATTCCCCCGTGCCCTAATCCCCTTCTCACTCCCGACCCCCATCTCCGTCGATTCTCTGCCGCCGACATCACACCCGCCATCCATGCTGCATCGCCATCCACCGCTCCCCTCTGCTGTTGCATCCATCCACGTTGCACCCGCGCCATCCATGCCGTACGTCGTCCGTCCTCCTCGAGACCACCCCATCGGCCCTCCTCTCCTTCCGGCGGCCATCTGCGCAAGCCCAAAAGACCCCCCGATCCTCCTCTCCGACCCGACCGCATCCCACCATCCCCCTCCCCGACGTCGCCCCCTCCCCCGACACCACACCCCACTACCCCCCCTTATCCATCCACACCGCACGTTGTTTGCCCTCCTCGAGACCATCCCATTGGCCCTTTTCTTCTTCCGACGGTCGTCTGTGCAAGCCCAAAAGACCCCCCCGGTCCTCCTCCCCCATCCAACCACATCCCACCATCCCCCTCTCCGACGTTGCCCCCTCTCCGATGCCGCACCCCACTGCCCCCCCGGCCCGGCCACTGACCCAGCCGACATCCATCCCCGACCTCCGACACCCATCCCCGACCCTCCCAACGGGCCACGCTCCTTGGCCCCCTTGCTCCCCGATCGCACCGCCTCCTTTTCAGTCATTGGTGCTCCTCCATGCCCCTCACTCTCCGACCTTTGATATATAATTTAAAAATTATTTTTTAAATATATTTTAGATAATTTAAAATAGATAAAATATATATTAATTATTGACTATCATATTTTTTTTATTGAATATAGGTATTTGATGAAAATAATATCATCTAGTATTTTCTCATATTATTGTCCATTGTAAGTAATTTATTTCTCTAATAATATTTTATTTTTTAGATTAGAAGATTATTCTCGTGTATGGTATTATTTAGAAGTGTACGTAGTAGTTAGAGGATTTAGATAATATTTTAATTATTTTTATTAATTATTTCTAGATTTGATTGTGATGCCTTAGCTTTTGATGGCTATACTAATTTTAGGAAAGAGATTGTTTATTTTCTTGTATATGAAAATTTTGAATGACTTAGAAAGATTAATTTTGTTGATCCTTTGAGCCTTTAGTGAGGGTTTATTTGACAATGATTTGGTTAGGATGCATGCTAATCCTAAGGGTTTATTTTATTGATTCTTTGTTATTTGGTTGTCATCGGATAATTATCTAACTGAGTTGTTAAAAGTTTATGATATAGTGCACAATATTTAATTAACATGCATGAGACTTGGGTCTCGACCTTGCGCACTTGGGTCTTTGGTCCCAGTTGGTGCCGAAGGCATCCAGCCCTACGCGCTCAGGCTGATAAAAGATGTCAGGCAATGTTAATTATGAATTAATTTTAAAAAAATTTACACTGCATAGAACCATAGATCCATCTTTTGATTAATATATATATTCTATTATATTCATATATTTATTTATTTTTATATGGATAAAAGAATTATGTACATTGGTCAATTGATTGTCCAGTATGGACAGTTTGGAAAATATGAGTAATTCTATAGGTCATTACAATAATCAAATAGTATGCTGAGGGTTTGGAAAAAATTTCGGACGGTATTTTTTTATTATTCTTCCTATACGAGGAAACTAAGAAAAAATGCTGTCGAAATTTTTTTTGACTCTTGTTGCATATCGTTTGATTACTGTAATTGACCTATAGAACTAATGCATTTTCTGAATGGGATAAGACCCTCTTTACCTATTAGTTGATGATAGCAAGCATTTACTATATAAATCATATTATATCTAGATATATTTTTGAGTCTTCAAGTTTTATAATGAACTACAATAGCTGTTATTTTTTTGAATTTTATGAAATAACTAATATTTTTTACTCATTGCATTAATATAGATTGTATAATTTTTCTTATTTTTAGATAAGTTGCAAGTTCGATCATTTTTATCCTACAATGGATAAAAGTTGGATAAATAAACCAAGGAATAGTAAAAAATATTTAGATTGAGTTCATGACTTCATTAAATTTGGTATGGAGAAAAGTAGTTTGAATGAAAAGATTTTATGTCTATGTCGGAAAGTGTAAATAGTTCTTCTTTAGATCTACAAATTGTTGAAGAATATTTGGTATGGAATGATTTTTTAAGAGGTTATACCGACTAGATTTTTCACGGAGAATCTATGTTGCCATCATCATGTAACCAACTCCTGATTCATTTTGGATCTACTAGCCTATAAGACAATTCTGTAAGAAATGATGATATAAGGGGTTTGATCATAGATGCTTTTGGACTTGGTGTTCAAAATTTAGGAGAATTCAGTAGTATATATGAAATCGTTGGGTTGTTTGATGGATGTACGCATAAGGAACGTATGCATGTTGAGGAGTCTATACATACATTTAATGATGAGATAGCTTGTTATCACATCTTAATGAAAGATGTAGATGAAAAATTATATCCAGGTTGTACGAAATTTTCTAAGATTTTTTTCTTATACATTTATTCTATTTAAAATATTTGAATGGATGGTCTGGGAAGAGTTTTACCATGCTGCTCAAGTTATTAAAGGATGTATTTGCAGAAGGCACTGGTTTACCACCATCGTATTATGTAGCCAAGAAAGTAGTAAAGAAATTGGATCTTGGATACGAAAAGATTCATAATTGTCCAAAAGATTGTATGTTATATCAGGATGAAAATGCTAATCAAGAGTCATGCAATGTATATGGATCTTCAAGATGGATAACACAAAAAGAAAATCGAGATGATATACTAAATGAATTGGATGCAACGTGGAGTAAAAAGAAGCCGATGAAGGTATTGCGTTACTTTTCTCTTATACCTAGATTGAAAAGGATTTATGCATCATCAAAAACAGCTTCATCAATGAGATGGCATGATGAAGGACGTACAAAGGATGGAATGTTGAGACATCCAATAGATAGTCTTTCATGGAAAGCATTTGATGATAGGCATCCTGATTTTGCCTCTGATGTTCACGGTGTTAGGTTGTGCTTAGCTTCTGATGGCTTCAATCCATTTTAGATCCTGAGTTCTACCTACAGCACTTGGCCAGTCATTTTGATACCTTACAATTTGCCACCATGGATGTACATGAAACAATCATCACTTATCTTGTCAATGGTTATTCCAGGAGATAAGCATCCAGGCAATGATATTGATGCGTGAGGGCGAGAAAATTATTGTGGAGTGCAATCAGCTAGGTGAGTCAGTTAAGAAAGCTGCCTACTTATTGACTTCATTTTTTGGAATTGTTGCTCGAAGGCCTCAATTATATCCGTTGGGCTATGCAAAATGGAATGATATGCTTCCAACATATAAAGTTGAGCTCCTCCGAGTTATAGAGGTAATGAACTAATGTTCATACTGTATATTAATTGTTAATCACTTATATAATTTATTTCATTTAACTTTTCTTTTTTCGTAGAGCAAGTTTGTTCTCCCTCCATCCACTCATGATTTTGTAATGAAATCTCTCAACTATAAATGGAAAGAATATAGAACATAATTGAAGAGGGACTATATGAGATAGGGTATGACAGAGGAGGAGGTTGCTAGGAATTGTCCTCCTGATGTACCCCCTCATCAGTGGATGGAGCTGGTTCATTATTAGTTTTCCGAAAGGGCACAGGTATATTATTGATTCATTATCTTTTCTTTTAAATATTTTATAAAAATATTAATTTATATTGTATATTATATATTATACATATAATATCATTCTTTACTTTATTTTACAGACTTATTCTGCTATTGGTAGAGTTGCACGAGTAGCTCAGTCTGTTCCTCATACATCAGGATCGAAGAGTTATGCACGACTCCGACAGGAGTTTGTATATTTCTTAAACTTTCATAATTAATTTATAATTTTTATGTTAAAATATTTATATAACTAATATCATTATGTATCGTGGATCATGTCTGTATCATGATATTCATATTTTTTTTAAATTATTATAATTGTTTGCTTAAAATTGAAATTATTTGTGTAGGTGGATGAGCATGGGAGAGAATCTGGTAAAGTGGAGTTTTATCGGATGACTCGTACTCATCAAGATGGTACTTTTGTTCGAGATGAGTTGAGAGATTTATATGTATGGCATTATTAATATTCTATTTTGTGCAATAATTTTAGTTTAATTTTGTTAGCTACTAATATATAACTCTTGTTTTCAAAATAAATATAAGAGAGGGCAACATCTCTCATTACGGAGCATGAGGACGAGTCCGCAGCATCTACGCAGTAGAACCGTATCGAGGCCAAGATGTTCACAGAGTTGATGGGACCAAAGCGCTACAACCGAGTGAGGGGTTATGAAGTAGAAGTCACCCCCACTCAGTTATCTGAGGTGAGTAGATATACGCAGCATGCTGTAGCAGATGCTCAAGATTCACGCGTCCACAAACTCGAGGTGGAGATACAGAAAATTAGACAGAGTCGTGCAGCTGAGATGGAGGAGATGCGATAAAGTTGTGCCGAGATGCAAGCCATGAGGGGATAGATTGATCGGCTTACATCTTTATTAGAGATGTATGGCCCATCTCAGATAAACACATATTATTAAATATATATTTTTATATTAATTTAATGATCTATATATTTTTATTTATAGATTTATAAATCAAGCTTTTCATATATTTCTTGTAGGCTCTTGGCACATCAGGCACCCATCGATACGGTGGCACGTCACGTGGAGATGTAACGACCATCAACCTACAGATTGACATCATTTTATTTTTATTGTAATCTTATATTTTCTGTATGCTTTTAGTTTGTTGAACTCTTGATTGTAATGGATGATTAGTACTTTATTTTTATTTATATAAAATAATATCTTTTGGTTAAATTTGCTATTGATGTTTGGTTTTGGTGTAGATGACGGTGATTGTATTGATTTATATTTTAATAATTGATATAATTTTTTACAAAAATTTTTATATTCTTTTTTTTGTATATAAAATCTATATATATATTTTTCTGTTAAAAAAATTAACGACGCTTATAAGCATCGTTAATAAAACTAATTAACGATGCTTATAAGCGTACTAGTGACTTAACTAGCGATGCTTCTAAAAGCGTCTTGGTAGAGTGCACAATGCGTTGTCATTAACGATGCTAAAAAGCGTCTATAAAATTTAAATTTATGATGCTGTAAAGCATCGTTAGAAAATGTTGCGATGCTTTTTAAAAGCGTCAGCGCTTTTCATCTCTACTCTTACATACGCGACGCTTTTTGAAGTATCATGGATCATATTTTCGACACTTAATAGCATCGTAAAATATCATTTGTAGCATCGTCTTTTACCATTTTCACTGTAGTGAATCCCCGACCATTCGATCAGTGCACATCTTCGAGTGCGCACATGAAAAAATATGCCGACTAAAAAAAAAGCATGCATCTGTACCTGAAAAAAAGAAAAAAAGATATCTAAAAAAAATAGAAGAAAAAAAGCTGAAGCTGAAAAAAGCCTGAAAAAAATTCAAAAAAAAATCTAAAAAAAATTAAAAAAAAATCTGAAAAAAAAAGAAGAGAGAGAGAGAAGGAAAGAAGGCGCCTTCTTTCCCTCTCTCTCTCTTTTCTTCAAGATACAAGTTTTTTTTAATTTTTTTTAAAATTTTTTGGGCCTGAAGACGCCCGATTTCTTTTCAAAAAAGTGCCTAAAAAAATAAAAAAAAAATCAAAAAACATTTAAAAAAAACTAAAAAAATAGGTATGTTTTTTTGAATTTTTTTTGCTTTTTTTTAGTATTTTTTAATTTTTTAATTTTTTTAAAAAAATTTTCAACCATACTTATTTTTTTCAATCGACGTTTTTTCAAGTATGTGCTCGGAGATGCATGAAGATTCAATCTTTTGATCGATCAGAATTCAATATACTTATATATATATATATATATATATATATATATATATATATATATATATATATTATTTATTATTATTATTATTATTATTATTAGTAGGATTAATAACGTCCACAGCAGAACCTCGGTGGGGAAGGCACCACGACAGATTTTTTTAATCGGATCGATGCCAACCAGGCAATGATTACTAAGCTACGTAATCCTTCTAATATGATTATGTGACCGAGAGCAAGAAAGGGAAACCTAATGTATCCATTGTTGAATTCCTACTCTCTTCTCTTCCGTTGGACGTCAGTCATGGAAGGAGCCATCGGCTGCAGACTCGTAGAGAAGAGGTAGCTTGCCATTTCTTATTAGTTATATATTCTCTTACTTACTAGGCCTCATTATATATTATCCAAGTTTCTAGCGAAACGCTTTTCTCTATTTTAGGATCGCAGTTGTTACAGGAGGGAACAAAGGGATTGGATTGGAGATATGCCGGCAGCTGGCTCTCAATGGGGTCAAGGTCATACTTACTGCCAGAGATGAGAAGAGAGGCATGGCATCAGTGGAGAAGCTGAGAGAGAGTGGTCTTTCTGACGTGGTCTTTCATCAATTGGATGTGACCGACTCTTCCAGCATCACTTCCTTGGCACGTTACATTGGAGCTCAGTTCGGAAAGCTTGACATCTTGGTAAGAAGATAAATATATGTTTCTTATAAAAAACTAGCATATCGAGCATGCACTTTTCTTAAATATTCATTTTAAGGATAAAAATAATGAATTCTTTATTTTTCAGACAAAATACAACTACTTGAGCAGTATGCTTGGATTGCCCTCCTTTAAAAAAAAAAAATTTACTTAATTGATTGTTTTACATTGCTGTTGCAAAGTTTCTATTAAGGAAATAAGTAACTTGTTTTGATTCATAAATTGATACGTTGCAGGTAAATAATGCAGGAGTTGCGGGAGTAACAATAGACTTGGAGAAACTATCGGAGATTTTGAAGGCTTCAAAATCTACAAATGAAGGGGTGAATAAATTATCATCCAAATAACTTGCTCTCTTTCCTGAAAATACTTCCTATTGTAAAATGCCACAATTCAATTCTTACGATAATTTGCTAGTAATTAAGTTGCACAATTCTTGGACCTATGATGAGCAGACGATGTATTATTATTTCAGCTAGAGGAGGCAATTTCTTATATATAATGACCCATAAATCCTACCTGCAACCAACCTACTTTAAGCAAGCTCAGGCTTTATGTAAATAACTTTATAGTTTCTTAACTGATTTTTTTGGTTGGCAAATTAAGCTTCACTCTGTAACCTGTAACTTACTACCTAGATGTTGCCAAGTATAATATTATTGATATATTTTATTCTTATTGAAAAGAAAGTTCAAGATACAGATCATGGTATCCTAAATTGGATGAAGGAAAATTTTCAACAAACTTATGAGATGGCAGAAGAATGCTTGAAAACAAATTACCATGGCGTTAAAGATGTTACGGAGGCATTACTTCCCCATCTTCTATCATCTCATTCTGGGACAATAGTGAATGTTTCTTCTACCGTTGGGCAACTTCAGGTGATGAACCATTCTTATTAGGTCATATATAATTTTAAAAGCAAAATGCTAAAATTGTTATCTTTGCTATTCTTTGATTTTTCTTTCAATGTCTATTTTGATTTTTTTTTTTAAAAAAAAATTCTCTATTCAAAGAGAGAAGATCCTGAACATTCATGCTTTCTTTTTCATGTGCAACACCTAACACTAGTAAATAGACACATGGAATGCATGTTGGAAACTATAATGATTAGAAAAACAAAAATAAATATACAAAAATAAATCAAAATGTTCTATCAATATTTTTTTTAATATCAAGTGCTTCGGAATTTTAAATATTCATATTGATGCATCATTTTAAAAATCAATAATCATGAATATGTTGGGGTATCAGCTCACTTTGATACCACTTGATAAAGATCTCGTATCAGAATATTATGATAGAAAGAAAGAAAAAAATAAAACAAAAAAATAGCTAAGTACATGGATCAAGTCAAAAGCTCACCTCCACATGACATGCAAAACTTTATTATGAAAAAAGAAAGAGATACAAGAGAAGATTACTCACTCTTAACTCACATATACAATCCTCTCCATAAAAAGTTATCCTTACCAAACTCTCTCTTGGAGATCTGAAATGACCGCAGTCCACTATCTAGTTGTTTGCCCGAAGCCCCTACTCCTGCTATTCGCTGGCGCCTTCTATCTACTCTCTGCCATCTCAGGTTTCACCCAAATTACCTAAGCCACACCCTTCGGTCTGCTCTCCAAGTCTTTTTAAAGGCCTCTATCCAATCCTGAATCGGAGATTGCAATCCCAATCAAAGTCGAAAAACCTCCCAACCATCAGATTGCGATCGCGGCCCTTCGTGGCCGCTGGATCACGTAGAAACACCCAAAATTCCTCAAGGGTCCACCATGGACCTCGTGGGTGCTGGTCCAAGGTGGACTGTGCCTAATCGCAAGCATCCACCCTATCATGGGGTCGCTTGGGCCCAGGTTGTGCTCGTGCGCGCAACTGCTTGGGCCTAGGCCGGTGAAGCACGCGCGCACGATGCCCGCGTGTGGCTTGACACTCGCTGGCGCGGCCTGCCTGCACAGCTCAGCACCTGCTAGCCCAGCTGGCCATGCCTGGCCCGCATAGCCGTGGGTCGTGGGCCCTACTCGGTAACCCGTCCAAAACTTTGTGTGCTCCTTCAGGCGTATTTCACCATCTGAAATTCGATTGAAGTATTCTTGGAATCGTTAGACTCCATTCGTCATCTTAGACCTCGCTATGGGCTTAATATGGAAGAATTCGAGATGCTTTTCTCAATAATCTCCACCTCGACTCGATATTCAATCTCCATCTATCTGAGAGTTCGTCTAGCGCCCCTATACCCTAGGATAATCGCCTGCTAATTATGGATAGACAAACATGGGAGTCGAGCCAGGCCACTCGATTCCACCAACATTGACTGCTGTGATCCTCCTAACCTGAGACCTGCTCGGGATAACCTTCTATGGAAATTAGAACTTCACCTTACGACGTCACATGTCATCCTTCCGAGTCTCCCATCCTATGCTCAATCCATCTCTACCTGAAGCTCCACCTCTCACCGAGCTTCCTACTATGAGATAATATCCTCCATACTTTCTTTTTCTTAACACCACCTTACTGTCGTGCATGACCTTCAGAATTTTTCTATCAATCTTTCATCTGAAGCCGGTCGAATTCAGTCTATTCAGTGAGATAGATTCTTCTTAAAGTTGGGTATGTATCGGACCTCATCCAACTTCTTTACTATTCCATCATAGAATTTCATGCTGACCATCCCGCTGCCCTAGATCTCACAACTTGATCCGTCTGACAGAACTATAGTACCCTCACTGATCTTTAAAGAGTCAAACAGCTCCTTTCTATAACATAAATGATGGAAATAAATAGAATCTATAATCCACTGAAAGAAAGAAATAGATACCTCATCAGTAATCAGAAGAACATCATCACTCTCTTCTGCATCGCTACTGGCCATCGCCATAATAGCATATATCCGATCTTTAGATTATGGGCAATCCTTGACTTAATGTCCCAACTCGTCGTACCTGTAGCACATGATCTTGCTCTGATCCCTTATTTTGGACTTGGATCGCCCACCTCGCGATCACTTGCTGCTCCATCTTCTGCCGCCATCATCTCTAGTCACCATCAGGATCGAGTTATCATCTGAACTTGAGACTCGATTCTTTCGCTTGAGAACCTTATTCTAAAGTAGTGTAGAAGTTACCTCATCCATCTTGATTGTGCTCTTACCTACAAGAAGAGCAGTCATCAAAGATTCGAAAGAGGATGGAAGCGATGATAGCAAGATCAACGCCCTGATTTTCTTCTTAACTTTTTCATCAATACTGGGGAGATCGGTGATGATCTTCTGAAAGTTGGATAGATACTCTTGCACGCTCTGACCTTCGTTCATCTGTAGTTGGTAGAACTACCTCCAAACAAATAGTATGTTGGTGAGCAATTTTGTCATATACAACTCCTCAAGCTTTGATTATAGTGCCATCGAAAAAGTATTGCCAAGTACATGGATCACGACATCATCCGCTAGGTACAAATAAATTATGCTCACCGTCTGCATCTAGATCCACTTTCAATCCTTCACCTCCATGGTGGCTAGCATCTCGTCGTACAAAAGAGCATCGATCAATCCATGTTGGATGAGGGCATCCTTTATCCTTGCTTACCATAAGAAGAAATTATTCTTCCCAACGAATCTGTTGATCTTCACTTTGATTGCACTTGTCTTCTCCATATTCTTCAATCTCTATCTACTGTTGTAATCTATGCTCTGGTAGTGTGTGGCTCTAATACTAATTTGTTGGAGTATCAGCTCACTCTGATACCACTTGATGAAGATCTTATACCGAATATTATGGTAGAAAGAAAGAAAAAAATAAAATAAAAAAATAATCAAGTACGTGGATCAGCTCAAAGGCTCATCTCCACGGGGCATGCAAAACTTCACTATGAAAAAAGAAAGAGATATAAGAGGAGATTATCTACTCTTAACTTACGTATACAATCCTCTCAACAAAAAGTTATCCTTACCAAACTCTCTTCGAGATCCTCCAAAATGACCACAGTCCGCTGCCTAGCTATCTGCCCTGAAGCTCCTACTCCTGCTTTCCACTGGTGCCTTCTATTTGCTCTTTGCCCTCTCAGGTTTCACCCAAACTACTTAAGCCACACCCTTCGATCAGCTCTCCAAGTCTTTTTAAAAGCCTCTATTCGATCCTAAATCGGAGACTGTAACTCCTAATCAAAGTCGAAAATCCCCCTAGCGATCGGATCATGATCGCGGCCCTCCATGGCCACTGGATCATGTAGAAATGCTCGAAATTCCTTAAGGGATCCACCATGGACCCCGTGGGTGCTGGTCTATAATGGACCACTCCCAATCACGGGCATCCACCTTATCGCAAGGTTGCTTGGGCCCAAGCCGCGCTCGCACGCGCAACCGCCTGGGCCTGGGCTGGTGAAGCACATGCGTGCGATGCTGATAATCATCATAAATTACTAAATAAAAAATCAAAATATATAGTAAGTTAATATTTATTTAAAGAAATTGATGCTCCTTAAATTTCATTCATGACTTATCTAATGTCATGTTTTCACGCGGTCCATCGGGTGAGTTACTGTTAGATATATGTGCCCTAGAAGCCAGAATTGGCTGACACTTGTAATACACTTCTAGGGGCAAAATTATAATTTTGACTAATATCAATAAAATGGGTTATTTTCTATCACATATGTGTATTTAGTGTCTGTGATACATCCTTTGAGTTAATGGTAATGATAATTCATATTTTCAAGAGTTGAAAATTTAAGACATGAATAATCATTATTAACTCATAAAATGCTCCCGACCATAGGATCATCACGAGGATGGTGATTGATCCGGAAGGTTGGTGTACAATCGCTTCTCTTTAGTAGATGAGTCTTGAGTCTACGGTGTGGAGACACCGGAGTGAGAGTACAGGTACTCGTTAGAGAACGAGGGCACTGAGCGTGACCACCTCGAGTAGTCATTAGGGAGTCTACCTTCTCGTCAATGACTGACTCGATGCTGCAGTAGTGTGTCTGGTTCTTTGACCTGAGGTGCATCGGCAGTTCACCTTGAGGGTGTTATAGTTTGACTACACCATTACTCGGTCTCCTAGCCATATGGAACCCTGAGGTGTATGTTGGCTATAGCATGTTCATTGTAGGAACTGGATGCATCAAGATGGAATCTATCTACCTCGGTGGTAGAGGAGCAGCCCTATGATGATCATGAGAATCAAGTCCAGAAGCCCATGGCCATGGCAGAGTGAAATAATAGAAAGAGTTTCTATTTAGATTTTCACATTGGACTCGAATCGAATGATTACATCATATGACAGAGACTAGGGTTTGACGAGTTCACCTTAACCCTAATCTGATCGGGGCTCAAGATAGAAGAACTTAATCACACAGGTAGCTGCACCAAGAGGTTCGCATTCAGCTCTGATGGGTTGCCACCATATACTGCTAGGTGTCACTGGTGGATTTTGGGAGCAATTAGAATGATTTAGATGATCGATCATTCTAGCTGTTCGAATCAGAAGAGTTCTGATCCATCGAAAGGAGTTTCGATGATGTCGATGATAGAGATCATGACATATCCCATTACCATACAGAACTGAACCTAACTGGGTCACACAAACAAGGGTTTGAATCTGGTGATCATCAATTGAACTGATCTAGTTCAATTGATCTGAATGAGATTCAATTAGGTTCAAGGAAAATCGTGCTAGCACTCGATTGAACCTAACGTTCTTCTTTTACTATCATAAATAAGTTGTCCTGACTGAGCCAAAGGAGTTTGTGCTCAATCAGAGGCCTTCATATGGTCTGACTGGAGGTTGTCCAAGTCAGAAAAGGTTGTCTTATTTTGTAAGACATTACCTGCCATTTTTGGTCACCTGCCATTTCTTGTTCTTTGACTTTGGTCAAAAGTCTACCTTTGACTGGTCAAATGTTGACCATTGACACTTTGACTTTTGACCACATGTCATGCACCTATTGGAGAGCTGGTGGGGGCCTGTCCCCCTGCCAGAACCTGGCAAGGAAGAGGGCGCACGCCACCCTTGGCGTGTGCCCAAGTTGGAGGCGCCTAGGAGTCCTTGTTGGACAAGGACTCCATCTCCTTTTTGGATTCCAATTAGAGTTCTCCTAAGAACCAACTTTGACTGGTCTTAGGCACCCTCTAAGGAGGAATCCAGGGGACTCTATTCCCACCAATCAGATTTAGATCTGATTTCACAAAGGGTTGTGATTGGTTGGGAAGAAGAGGAGTTGGATCACAGCTTAGTCTATAAATAAGACCCTGCGCCCAACCCAGATAGTGATTGGAAGTGATTGAAAGAATCATAATTCCCACGCCCCAAGGCTGCCTCTCCCCTCCTTCCTCCATGCCAAACCACTCTTCTCCCTCTCCTCTCCACGTCCAAAAGGAGTTTTGGATTTTTGGTTGGTGCGATTCAGATCAAAGAAAGGCGATCAAAAGCAAGAAGGCTGCGCTGCTGCAAAGGACGACTGCTGATCTTCAAAAGGAGTTTTGAAGATCCTCCAGATCAGATCCAGATCTGATTTTTGGAGGATGTGATAGAGAAGAAGAGGATCTCCAGATCCAAGCCCGAGTGGATACCGGTAGAGGCCAGGCGCTTGCGTGGCTAGATCCAGAACCTTCCGCTGCAATACAGGATCATCAACAGGGTAATAGGATTACCCAAATCAGGTAAATTAAATTTGATTTAATTTATCTTATTTTATTTTATTTATTAAAATAATAAGAATCAGATCTGAAACATCCAAGATCTGATTAAGATCAAAGAAAAAAAATTTTTGAAATATATCTCTTGATCTGATCAGATCTGAACGAACCTGGACCGAAAAATCAGGATTTTTCTTCATGAGTCTTGTTGCCTACAAGCATTGTTGCACGAGTGCGGGCACTTCTGAATGGGAAAGACAACTTTTATCATCCTCCCAGCATTCATCAGGTGCTGATCAATAGGAACCATCCCGATGGCGATCAAACTGCGATGAAGACCGACTTTCATCAGGATTCTAGCTCCCTTCTAGTGTGATTTGATGATATGGAATGTTGCCGCACAAGATCAATGGTTGGAAATCAATTCGACGTTGATCAAGAGCTCCCAACAGTGGATTTTGATAAATTTTCAACCGCTTGATTAAGATCTGATGGCCAAAACTTTTCAGGGTGTTTAATATCGATCCAAATTCCAATGAGTCCAACAAGGGCTCACAAACCTCTTTTTCTCCCTATTTAAAGCCCTATTACGTGAGACAACAGGGAGAGAACCCCTCTTGGAGGAAAACAAAGCCTCTAAGCCACACTTTCTCTCTCTTCTCTCTTCTTTTCTTCTTTTTTTTTTCTTTCTTTTCTTTTTGTTTAATTGGGAGATTTGAAGATGTCGAAAATTACAAAGATCAAATCCATGAGAGGCTAAAGATCTCGAGTCCAGAAAAGTAAGAAAAATCTTCTAAGTATGAGAGTTTGCAATTTGAACCATATATTTTTTTTTATTGAGCAATAAATTTTTTTTTCTTTTATATGCCTTTTTTATGCTTTAATATTTATTTTTTTTGTACTTTATATCTGAAGAGACAAATTCATGAATCTTGAAAAGATACTGGCCTGTACTTCAAGTTAGAATAAATTATGAGATTTATATTTTAATATTTAATTTCTTATAATTTATATCTAAGGACATAAATTGTGATCGTAGATAGATATGGTTTATGCTCAGATTAGGATAAATTATAGAAATTAAATCAAAATTATATTCTTTGATTGCATGATCTAAATAGTCTATCTGTGAGATGTGTCATGATCATGCTAGATATGCTCCATGCTCGATAGAATAAGTTATATTAGAATCTGATCAATGAAACATATATCTTATAAGATTGTTTGTTGATAATGAAAAAATTGCATGAATCAATTATAAACTTAAATATTGAAAGATGGATATGAAATCTTAGATAATTTTCTCTATCTATCTTTTCTTAATTGCAAAAATCCTAATTAATTAAAATTTACTTTTTTTTACTTTAATTTGCTAAAATCTTAATTAATTCTTTTGAACCTGCTTCTTTAAATTTTTACTTAATAAATTAATTAATTTTTTTATTATATTGAATGCAACTTAGCCTTCAATCTTCGAAAAAATCGACATCCGACTCACCACTATTCTAATTAATTGATTAATTAGTTTTAATTATCATTTAATGCTCTAACGATAAGCGGTCAAATTTTTGGCATCGTTGTCGAAGATTGTAGCATGGATGCTTCAATTAATTAAAAATTAATTAATTAATTTAAAAAATTAAAAAAAATAAAAATTAAAAATTAAAAATTAAAAAAATAAATAAAAAATTATTTTATTATTCTTTAATTTTATTTTTTTAATTATTATCTTTCATAATTAATTTTTTTTACTTCATATAATTTAGATTAATTTACTACTTTTCAGACTTAATCACTTGAATTTACTTTCTTTGCAAAACAAAAGAATAAAAAACTTAAAATATATCTATAAAAAGATAAAACCATAAATCCTAAAAAGATTACTGACATCTCATAATACTTAATTAATTTAGTAAAATTAAAAATATAATATAAAATTAATTTTAAATATATTTGGATATCTTATTTTATTTGTATTGCATATTTATAATATACTTTAAGGGCACAACCCATTAAACAAGATAAGATGGGGATTTGATCATCCTTCCTTAGCCCATAAATCATCATCCTTCATATTACATTGACCTAGACCTTAATTTAAAATTAATTAGACGTTGGCCCCTAAGGATATTCAAGCTCATTAGAATAAGGAACCTAAAAGTTGGACCAGGTTAGGATTAGTCAATTCAACTGGTGTCTAGGCAAGTGGTTTGAGGGATGACTGGGTCCAAAGGAAGGTGATTTATAATTGATTTCATTAGCTTATCTAACCAAGCATAATTAGTGTCTAAGGCAAGCAACGGGGGAACTTCCACTGATCTTAGATTTATATCAAATTTGTTTTTGAAAGATTTCAAGGAGGGCTTGCTTGATGCTAATAATTGGCCAACCTTTTTATCAGCATATACTGTGTCCAAAGCACTTGTTAATTGCTACACGAGGATTCTCGCAAAGAGGTACCCAAGTTTGTGCATTAATTGTAATAGTCCTGGATTTGTCAGAACCGATATAAATTATAGCACAGGGAGCTTGACCACCGAAGAAGGAGCCAAAGGACCGGTGATGTTAGCTTTATTGCCTAAAGGTAGCTCCTCTGGACTTTTCTATGATCAAACTAAAATATCAATATTCTAAGCATGGTTGGCTCACCATAATAGCGTTGGTTCGAAAGAAAGATTGATGACCTTCCCCTTCTCGTATGTTGTATATCAGTTACGGCCATTTATGGAAATGTATACATTATAAGAGTTGTGTATTGACATTATTGCATATTTTGTGTATAGATATCTATTATTTTTATTTTAAATTTAATTTTGCCTTTAGTGATTGATATAAGGATAATCCTTCCTTTTCTTTTATATTATTTTTATTCATCTTATTGGAACAATATAAATGTAGTTTGACAGGTACGCTTCTGGAATCTATTTTATTCGAGTTTCAAAATAAGCTTTTCGTGCACATGCTTGCAAGAAGTCCCTCACATTATAGATGATGGAGTTTTCCTTCATTATACATATATGAACATGCACATACATATATAGGTACACTTGTATGTTTATTTATTTATATATTATTATTGTCGGATCGCCAAGCTAACTTAAGCTATTAAGTTGGAGTCGGAGAGAGATGGTCTTAAGATAACTAATCGAGATCTTCCAAGTCGAACATCTTCCAAGTCGAACATCGATGTCGGATCATTGGTTGAAAGTTAGATTTTGCAAAACTACTAAAATAGGAAAATTGTCATGCTAGAGAATTCTTAAGAGGTAGATCCTCTAATGCCTAAATTAGTCTTCCACATAAGCAAATAGAAGATGTTTGAGCTTTTAGATAGAGCTTAATAGTAACATCAAGTAAGAAGTATGGAGGATCGGTGTAAGAGAGTGAAAGATGAAAGATAGAGGATGTTATGTGAAGATGGAGATCCCAGGAATAAGAACTTAGAGTTGTATGGAGGAATCAAATTCCAGTTCGTATGCAATTAATCTCTGAAAAAAAGCATGCAAAGTAAGTTTCGTCTTTAGGAACGTGCGCTGTCCACCAAAGAGCAATGATCGTAGAGACGTACTTTAACTGTTAAGAAATAATGGCTTGCATGTTCAAAAATTATACTTGAGATTATGAATCTCATTTGATGGAGGAGGAAATAGAGCAGCGAGTGGACATGCCACTTGTCGTCTTGCGGACAGAACACTCTATAACTCCTCTAGCACAGTCATAAAAGATGAGGTGGTATAGGCTGGATGATTGCTCCATCATCTTCTACCAGAGATACATATTAGGTCGCCATTGAATTGCCAGTGTCACAATGGACGGTCCATCTTAAGATGTATTATATATAGATATGCATGGGGCTACGTGATATCTCAACAATTTGAATCTTGCTATAGAGACTTTAGTGAGTGATGAATCAAGGGAAGTGAAAAGAATTATTTAAAGGTGGAGTTACAACATACAGACCATCTAAATGTGCTCATCTTTAAATTTATAAGATTTTTATCCAAAGAAAGAACTATATATATGTGAATTGCATATTTTTCTAATTGTCAAGTACCTCAAGAAAATCCCAGGTTCGAGTTTTGTGCGGTGCCCCTTCATAATTTTATCAATATATTATAATATATAAATTTTTGATGAAAAGGCTAGTACGATGGGCATGTGCGAATGCATGTTTAGGAAAATCAAATTAAATATGCAATATCTTATTGTTTCAATTTTGATAGATAAAATAAGATAAGATTATGATTGGATGGTTTAGAGAGAAAAAAAGTAGGTATATTTTCAAAGTTTGAATGAAATTCTTATCAAATAATATATATATGTGCGTGTGTGTGCGTGTAAAATCAGTTGATGTTTCGTCTCTGTTGAAAAGAAGTTTATTCCAGCCCCATGATTTTCTTTATTTGATGTTTAGTCCGTGCTGAAAAAAAGTTTAATTCCGGCCCATGATTTTTTTTTTTTTTTAAACAAGCACCTCATGATTTAGATGACCATTTGATGTTTAATTTCTAGCCTGCACATCGCAAACGCAAGTGTGTGTGCAAAAATATTGGAATAAGTACATAATATTAAATGATAAGGATGAAGGATCAGGTGCAAAATGGCTATCAACTGATTTCATCTATCTGCTAGTATGGTATAAACTTTATATTTCGATGATAGAGGATGTTGTTGACATGAAATAATAACAAATTTATAGGGCTATGTTATTGGTCAGTGGAACCTGAGTTAACAGATAATTAAGACACGTCGCTAACAAAAATCATATGCGGCAGGTACTAGAGAAAGACATATGGAACGGGCTTCCAATTTTATCATGTTTTCTCTAATACTTATTTTATTGAAGAAATTTAAAACTCAAAAACTTCTTCTACCAATAAAATTATTGGTCTTATATTTAAAAAAAAATATTTTAAAAAAATATAGCATTATCTTTCTTCTACATTTATAGAACATACTCTTAATTAGTACATACTATATGACCAAGTAATGCAGACTAAAAAAAATTAATTATCAAGCAAGTCAGTATACATTTCTAGCTAAATTGATACATAGTTTATAGAATATGAAATTCATTGGTGCATAGTACATAAATAGCAAATTAGTCATTTAACAATTCAACGTACATCTTCAAGCAAATTGATATGCTATTTTCAGAATATCATGCTCATTAGTATATATTACATGGATAGTTAATATATACTACAAGCTTCTTTAATATATATCCAATAGTAATCTAATATATATCTTAGGTAAAAAATATATTTTGAAAATTATATATCAGTTTATCTGAAAGTTTATATTAGATCACTATTGGATGTGTATCAAAAAAGTTTGTGATATATATAAAAAAGTCGATAAGTATATATCATCTAGCCATATGATCTGTACTAATGAATATGATATTCTATAAATATATAAATTTACTTGAGTATATGTATTGGATCATTAGATAACTAATATGCTAAATGTATATCATCTTGTTGTACAATGTGTACTGATAAGCACCATATTTTAGAAACTATATATCAATTTATTTAAACAAATATTGATTTACTAAATTATTAATTTATTTGATTTGTATTGGAGATAAATCCTGCTCTTATCGAAGTCCAGTCTGATGCTTAGTCTAATGCAACTGGTAATCACGGAAGAGCTTCAATCGAAAATTACTTCTCCAGCAGATGAACCCCAGTCAAACTTCTTCAACAGCTGAACTCTCCCAACGGACGAACCCTAGTTGAACTCCTCCAGCAGTCAGATTTCTTTAGGAGCCGAACTCCTTCCGAATTTCTCCTTCAGTCGGATCTCCAGGAGTCGAACTTTTCGGATTCCACTCGATTTCTCCAGAAGTCAAACTTCTTCGAATTCCTCAGCAGTCAGATTTTCAGGACAACTCCTTTCAATTTTCCTTAATCAAT
>QRFJ01000424.1:459903-559846 GCA_006176705.1 Cocos nucifera
ACCTAATTGAGCTACATAAGTCCGAACCTAGTATTATGAATATATCTTAGATCTGAAATTCTTAATTTTAGATCTAATTAATATTTTATAATCTTAATTCTTAATTAAATAGGGTTCATAAATAAAATATGTACAATAAATCGTAAGATTTTAGGATCTAGGGTTTTGCAAAAAGTAAGTGATAGGAACGCGGTGCTGTCGTTAAGACACCGTGTTTATCAGTTTAATCCGACTTCTTAAAATCATTAAAATTGCGTAGATAGTAGTGAGTCGGGTCGAATCCACAGGGAAGGTAGTGTTTTTAGATTTGAAATCTTTGATTTTATAAAAGAATAAAATAAAAAAGAAGAGTTTCGAGATCAAAAGTGAAGTCGGAAAATAAAAAGCGAAAATTAAAAGATGCAGAGATTTAAACTTGGTACTAAGATCTACTAATTAGATCTTAGCATCTACTTACAATAAAAAAAAAATAATAATTAAATTGCAGAAATTAAATTACAATAAAAATTAAAAGCAAGAAATTAAAATGCAAAAATAAAATTTTTATTAATTAAAATTTCAAAATTTAAATACATAAAATTTAAAAAGAAATAAAATAAAATAGCCTGATCTCTGATCTTGAATCGGCATTGGCAGAAAGATGGTGTAGAAGCTCGGCTCTTCTTCTCGGCACCCGTTGCTTCGAAGCAGCCTTTAACCCATAGCCTGGCTTCGCCCTGTACCAAAGCTTCATCTTAATCGGAGATAGAGTTTTCTGATGGCCTGGGGTCCTTTTTATAGAGCTAGGAGGGCTGGAAATATTTTTTCTAAAGGCAATATGGGACTAATGCCTTTGTAATCATCAAAATACAAAATAAATTCGGATAAAATTTGAATCAAAATAGCTCAGATATGACTCTGATAAATCTGATAAAATCCAGCCGTTCAATAGGAATCCAACGGTCCAAAAATCATCAAAATCGGATGCAGATAAGCTCAGATCGGGTCGGATTAAATTCTGGCCGTTGGATCGCGCTTGATCGAGGAAATCTGGCCGCAAATCGCGCTTCGGAGTCTTGATCGCCGCCCGGCAGCGTTCTGGACCGTCGGATCATCGCCTGGATCGAGCGCTGCCGTCCGATGGTGATCCGCGTGATGTTGTATCTGAATAAAATTCGGAAGCAACCACAGCCGTCCGATCCTGACCGCAAACAACCACATCCGTCCGATCGCGCAATAACTGTTCCCATGGACCGCGTGGACCGGCCGCACCGCACACCACAACCAATCAGCGCGCTGTTGTCGGACGAAAAGACTGAATTACCCTTGTGAGCCGCGATAAATTTCTGTAGACCCTTAAGGGGTCTAGGTCCACCACGTGGCATCTCTGATTCGCCGGAATTTGCTGAGCTGGCGGTCCACGCCTGGATCGTGGACGGCTGATGGCTTCAACGGCTGAGTCGGCTTGATGGCTTCGGCTTGGCTTGGTGGCTCGGCTTGCGGAGCCGGCTGAGCCGTTTTCTTTTTTTATTTAATTTTTATTTATTTTATATTTTTAAAAATTCATATCTTTTTCATTTTAGCTCCGTTTTACTTGAAATTTATTTCGTTGTGATCAGAAAAATGAGCTCTTTCTATTGATAATAAAATTTTATTTTTTAATTTTTATTAATTTTTTAATTAATTTTTTAATTAATAAAAATATGAATTTTTCAAAAATTATATATAAATTGATTATTAATTCTTAAAAATTAATATCAAATAATTGATAAATTAATACTTTTATTGATGAATTTATGATGCTTATCAGTAAGTTTTGGATTTCTGATTAAAGACGAATGCGCAGCACCCCTACACATCATAAGAATACTCCATCGGATGGGAGGAGAGGACCTTTAAAATCTTTCTTCATTTTTATGATCGGACGGTCAAGAGGAATGCTTTAATCAAAAACATGCAATACTACAAAATAGTTTTAGATCTATATCATATATCTCATATATAAATTAGATCTAATCATGGCATATTTTGAATACATCTTATGTATCGAATCATGCATATTTTTAGATCTAAATTATCTCATAATAATCTAAAAAATTAGATTTAAATTGATCTTATCAAAATAAACTCTAATCTAGATAATTATGTAGAACTATTCTATAACTAGTCTAGACATGCATCAATCATATCTCATATAATGTAAAATTAAATAATTTTTATTTACTATTTTTTAGATGTTATCATAATAATTATAATATTAAAAAATAATAAATAAATAGATCTAAAATATGATTTAATCAAATTAAATTAAAAATATGCAAGACTATTCTATAGAACTATTCTATTTTAGAACTAGTCATACATATTTTCTAATCTTAGATCCAAATCATTTGATTTTAATTTTTTCTGATTTTAGATCTGATCACATCTCATGCGATATATAAAATTACTTATTTTTTAATTAAAATAAATTTAAAATTAGATCTAAATACTTTAGAACATTGGCTCTGATATCAATTAAAGAAAAATCCTGATTTTTTGGATCAGATTTGTTCAGATCTGATAGGATCAAGAGATATATTTTAAATTTTTTTTAATTTAAATTAGATCTAAAATATTTTAAATCTAATTTTTATTATTTTAATAATTAAAATAAATTTAGATAAATTAAATCAAATTTAATTTATCTTAACGTAAGGTAATCCTATTATCCGTTGATGATCCTGTAAGCAATGGAAGATTTTGGATCTAGCCACGTAAGTGCCTGGCCTCTACCGATATCCACTCAGACTAGATCTGGAGATCCTCTTCTTCTCTATCACGTCTCCAAAAATTAGATCTGAATCTGATTTGGAGGATCTTCAAAATACCTTTTGAAAATCAGCAGTTGTCCTTTGCAGTAGCGCAGCCTTCAAGTTTTCTATCATTTTTCTCTCGTCTGGATTGCACCAACCAAGATCCCAAACCACTTTGGGCATGGGGAGGAGAGGGAGAAGATGGGCTTGGTGTGGAGGAAGAGGAGAACCAGCCTTGGGGCATGGAAATTTTCAATGCTCTTTGGGTTGGGCGCAGGGTCTTATTTATAGACTATGCATGATCCAACTCTTCTTCCCAACCAATCATAACCCTTTGTGAAATCAGATCTAAATCTAATTGGTGGGAATAGAGTCCCTTCGATTCCTCCTTAGATGGCTCCTAAGACCAGTCAAACTTGGTTATTAGGAGAAGTCTAATTGGAATCCAAAAGGGAGATGGAGTCCCTGTCCAACAGGGACTCTTGGGCGCCTCCAGCTTGGGCACACGCCAAGGATGGCGTGCGCCCTCCTCTTTGCCAGATTCTGGCAAGAGGACAAGCCCCACCAGCCCTCTAATAGGTGCATGATACATGGACAGAAGTCAAAGTGTCAATGGTCAACATTTGACCAGTCAAAGGTCAACTTTTGACCAAAGTCAAAGAACGAGAAATGGTAGGTGACCAAAAATGGCAGGTATTGTCTTTCAAAATAAGACAACCCTTTTCTTACTTGGACAGGCTCCAGTCAGATCAAGTGAAGGCCTCTGATCGAGCACAAACTTCTTTGGCTTAGTTAGGACAACTATTTATGATAGTAAAAGAAGAATGTTGGTTCAATTGAGTGCTAGCACGATTTTCTTGAACCTAATTGAATCTCATTCAGATCAATTGAACTGGATTAGTTCAATTGATGATCACCAGATTCAAACTCTTATTTGTGTGACCCAGTTAGGTTCAGTTCTGTATGATAATGGGATATGTCATGATCTCTATCATCGACATCATCGAAACTCCTTTCGATGGATCAGAACTCTTCTGATTCGAACAGCTAAAAATAATCAATCATCTAAATCATTCTAATTGCTCCCAAAATCCATCAGTGACACCTAGCAGTATATGATGGCAACCCATCAGAGCTGAATGCGAATCTCTTGGTGCAGCTATCTATGTGATTAAGTTCTTCTATCTTGAGCTTCGATCAGATTAGGGTTAAGGTGAACTCGTCAAACCCTAGTTTCTATCATATGATGTAATCATTCGATTCAAGTCCGATGTGAAAACCTAAATAGAAACTCTTTCTATTATTTCACTCTGCCATGGTCATGGGTTTCTAGACTTGATTCTCATGATCATCATATGACTGCTCCTCTACCATCGAGGTAGATACATTCCATGTTGATGAATCCAGTTTCTACAATGAACATGCTATAGCCAACATACACCTTAGAATTCCGTATGGCTAGAAGACCAAGTTATGGTATAGTCAAACTATAACACCCTCAAGTGAACTGTCGATGCACCTCAGATCAAAGAATCAGACACACCATTGCAGCATCGAGTCAGTCATTGACGAGAAGGTAGACTTCCTAATGACTACTCGAGGTGGTCACGCTCAGTGCCCTTGTTCTCTAACGAGTACCTATACTCTTACTCCGATGTCTTCACACCATAGACTCAAGACTCATCTACCAAAGAGAAGCGATTGTACACCAACCTTCCAGATCAATCACCATCCTCGTGATGATCCTATGGTCGGAAGCATTTTATGAGTTAATAATGATTATTCATGTCTTAAATTTTCAACTCTTGAAAATATGAATTATCATTATCATTAACTCAAAGGATGTATCACAGACACTAAATACACATATATGATAGAAAATAATCTATTTTATTGATTTTAGTTAAAATTATAATTTTGCTCCTAGAAGTGTATTACAAGTGTCGCCAATTCTGACTTCTATGACATATATATATGTTGATGCAGATTCTGATCATCGCCGAAATTCGCTGGAGTAGAGGCCGATGAGGTCACCGTCAGAGACCTGCAAAATAAAGTTCCATCTGAAGCCGGTGGGGGGTGGCTCCGGTAGGACCTTCCGACGATCAAGTCAGCTCTGGCCAACAGAAATGGAGTGCTCGAAAATGAGTTTCGGAGCTTGGAGAAGAAGAGGAGAGCTTAGAGATTAGAGATTCAAAAGATTAGTGTATTTGAAGGGTTCTTTTTATAGGCGGAGCTTAATTGATGGTGACGACCATACCTTCTGGTAGCGAGCTGTTGGGACCGCATGGAGTTCGATACGGAGAGGAAGGCATCGTTAGATGGATAGTGATAGCCATGTTGGTAGGTCCTGAGCCGCATGGGACTAGTTACGGAGAGAGTGGTGTTGCCAGTTGTGACGGCTATGTCGTCCGATTTCATCATCTGTGGCAGACTGATGGTGACAATTCATCTAGAGGAGTTTGGGCTTGTAGAAGAGTACGGTCGACTATTTGAGAGAAGTCTGGCTCCTAAAGAAATTCGACCGAAGAGGAAGCTTGGAGGAGATTCGGCTTCCGTAGGCATCTAAACGTGGAGAGAGTTCGGCCCTCGCGAGAGTCCGACTGAAGTTCGACGGTTGAGGAGTTTGACTAAAGTCCGACCGTTGGGAGTCTGAAGGAGCTCGATCACTAAGCAGTTTGATTGACTGCTAGGGGTCTGAAGGAGCTCGACCGTTAAGCAGTTTGGCCGGCTGTAACAGTTCGGCCAAGATCCGTCCGTTGAAGCTCTTTCGTGGCTACTGGCCGTATCAGATTGGGCACCGAACTTGACTTCGGTAGGAGCGGGGTTTATCCCCAATAATAGCCCCCCACTCCCGAGTTTGAAACTTGAAGGAAGGAAGTGCAGAAAAGATGACTGCCGAAGTTCTCTTCTGATCTCCATGCTGGTTCAGGTCGAAGCTCGGGGGAGATCTCATCTTCCGCTAAAGTTGATGTCGAAGTTGAAGCCCGAGGGAGATCTCATCTCCGACCAAGGTTGAGGTAGGCCTCGTCCGCTGTGATCGAGGTCGGAGGTTGAGCTCCTCGGGGCGATATTGTCTTTAGCAGCCGAGGTTAATATGGGCGCTCGGAAGAGATCTGATCTCAGGATGAGGTTGTCTCCGATCTTATCTCTAGTCGAGGTTGTCTCGACCGCTCGGAAGAGATCTTATCTTTGGCCGAGGTTGAAGTTGAAGCTATCTAGCTGAGGTTGACACGGTCGCTCGAAAGAGATCTTATCTCTAGTCGTGGTCGAAGTTGAAGCTCTCCAACCAAGGTTGGCACGGTTGTTCGGAAGAGATCTTATCTCCTTTGATCGAGGTTGATGCGGGCGCTCGCGTTAGGACGAGATTCTCCTCCTATTCCTAACAGACTATGGGGGCACATTCGGACCATCGTCCGTCTCCTCCTATCTCGTCTAAGGTGAACGAGGCCTTTGACTTTGCTCGCATTAGGATGATGTTCTCCTCCTATTCCTAACGGGCTGTGGAGGTACATACGGACCATCGTCTGTGCCTCTCTCCTCATCTCGTTCTTTGTGAACGAGGCCTTCGACTTTGCTCATGTTAGGACGAGGTTCTCCTCCTATTCCTAATGAGCTGTGGGGGCACATTCGGACCGTCGTTCGTCTCTTCCCATCTTATCCTTTATGAACGAGGCTTCGACTTTGCTCGCATTAGGACAAGATTCTCCTTCTGTTCCTAACGGGCTATGGGGGCACATACGGACCGTCGTCCGCGCCTCTCCCCCTATCTCATCCTTTGTGAACGAGGCCTTTGATTTTGCTCGCGTTAGGATGAGGTTCTCCTCCTATTCCTAACAGACTATGGGGGCACATTCGGACCATCGTCCGTCTCCTTCCATTTCATTCTTTGTGAACGAGGCCTTCAACTTTGCTCGCGTTAGGACGAGGTTCTCCTCCTATTCCTAACGGACTGTGGGTCACATACAGACCGTCGTCCGCGCCTATCCCTCCATCTCATCCTTTGTGAACGAGGCTTCGACTTTGCTCACGTTAGGACGAGGTTCTCCTCCTGTTCCTAACGAGCTATGGGGGCACATTCAGACCATCGTCCGTCTCCTCCCATCTCGTTCTTTGTGAATGAGGCCTTTGACTTTGCTCACGTTAGGACGAGGTTCTCCTCCTATTCCTAACACGGCAACTATCGATTGCTTCTTGCCCGCCATCACATAGTTTTTGCATCCAGAGATAATATTATTTGTTGGGGGAGAATTTTACTGAGGGAAAGTTACTCGTAGCACATTCCCATTTCAGGGTCGTGGGGGCGTTGCTCCTCTAGATTCTCTCCAACAGTAACTCCTGGGTCTGATGTACCAAGCTCCTCTCCGGAGTAACGTCGATGATGCCGTTAGACGGCCGACCTTATCGTTTCTGGTTACGGCAGCGCCCTTGGCCGATCTTCTCCTACTTCAGGCTGACGTCGAAGGAATTTACCCAATCGTCCCTTTCCAACAAGCTTCTCAACTTCGTCTCGGAGCTGGATGCATTCCTCAGTGTCATGGCCGTGGTCGCGATGGTAGAGGTAGTACTTGCTTCGATTGCACTTGTTTGGGGGAGACCGTAATTCTTCTGGTCTTGGTAGCTAGTTCTTAACTTTCGTGAGAATTTGAGTTCGAGGAGCGTTGAGGGAGGCGCAGTCGCAGAACCTTTCGGGAGGGAGACTTCTTCGTGCCCTTCTGTCAAAAATTTCTTGGTGGCGAGCTCAAAAAGTTCGGGCCTTGCTTGCGCTGTGGAGGTCGTAAGCGCGGTCGAACTTCATCTCACCTCCTATGAAATCTTTGTAGGAGGCTTCCTTGGTGACATACTCGAGCGGGAGCTCGGCCTTGCTTGCACCGAACTTCATTCCGATGATGAGGTTTGAGATGGAGTTCAGCCTCACTTGCGCCAAACTTCATTCTGATGACGAGCTTCGAGGTGGAGTTCGACCTCACTTGCACCGAACTTTATTTCATGGGAGAACTTCGTTCCACCCTCGCTTGTGCCGAACTTCATTCCGCTTTCCCGCGAAACTCTCCGTGGGAGAACTTCCTTGACACTTCCTTGACGACGAGCTCGAGGAGTTCGGGCCCACCTGCTTTCATGAGTGCGGTCGGACTTTGCTCGGCTCTCCATCGTCTGCCAGCCGCTCTCTTAAGGCTTCTTCCGCGCGGGCATATCTCTCGGCCCGAGCCAGCAGATCGGCGAAGTCCCTGGGATACTTTCTTTTCAGGAAGAACAGCAAGTCATTTTTCTGAAGGCCGTCCTTGAGTGCGGCCATCGCAACAGACTGGTCCAAGTCCCAGACCTCCAATGCCGCAGCGTTAAATCGGGTGACGTAAGCTCGGATAGATTCTCTCCGCTTCTGCTTGACATTTATCAGAAAATTCAAACCTCGGTGCGGACGTCGGCTGCTGATGAAGTGAGCCACGAACTGACTGCTCATCTGATCAAAAGAAAAGATTGTACTCGATTTCAATGCCGAGTATCAGTTTCTAGCTATTTTCTTTAAGGTAGATGGGAAAGCTCGGCACAGTATGGCGTCTGAAGCACCGTAGAGTAGCATCATGGCATGGAAGGCCTCCAGATGATCAACCGGATCAGAAGTTCCATCGTAGCTTTCAAGTTGAGGGAGCTCAAAGTTTGGTGGAATGGATTCTTGCATAATTCGAAGGGAGAAAGGAGGTTTGGCATGGACGTCGACATGATGAGTCGGGGCTACGTGACCGAGCTCTTCAATCCGTCGGTCCATCTCTCGCAATCTGTGATCAAGGGCATCGTCCTGATCGCAGATCTTGGGGGACTTTCGACTACAAGCAAAAAAGGTCTCCTCCAGAAGAGAATCATGTTTGGGCACACCGGCCTGAGTACCCTTTCCTGGGGTCAATGTTTGACATCCGAATGGCGGATTTCCTGGTGAAGTCACCACCAGAGGCTGCTGCATGACCTGCACTGCCTCCATGAGGCCATGGACCTGTCGAACAAGCAGGTCGAACTGTTTCACATCCACCGTGGGTACAGGTGGAACCTAAGCTGCCAGAGCTGAAGCAAGAACAGATGGATCTGGATGGGATCAGGCCGCGGCGACCGTCGAGCGCCGAGTCGAAGCTCTTCTGGGAGGCATTTTCTCTTCGGAAAAGAACTCTAGTGAGGAAGAAGAGAGAAATCATCATCGAGCACTCCTTTAAGAATAAAGAAACCTCGGAGGTTCGAACCCTTCCTCTAGTGTCAATCTGTTGACGCAGATTCTGGTCATCGTCGGAATCCGCTGGAGTGGGGGTCGATGAGGTCGCCGCCGGGGACCTGCAAAATAAAGTCCCGTTCGGAGCCGATGGAGGATGGCTCCGGCAGGACCCTCCGACGATCAAGTCAGCTCTGATCAACAAAAATAGAGTGCTCGAAAATGAGTTCCGGAGCTTGGAGAAGAAGAGGAGAACTTAGAGATCAGAGATTCGAGAGATTAGCGTATCTGGAGGGTCCTTTTTATAGACGGAGCTTAATTGATGGTGACGGTCATACCATCTGGTAGCGAGCTATTGAGGCCGCATGGAGTTCGGTACGGAGAAGAAGGTATCATCAGGTGGATAGTGACAGTCATACTGACAGGTCATGAGCCGCATGGAACTGGTTACGGAGAGAGTGGTGTTGTCAGTTATGGTGGCCATGTCATCCGGTCTCATCATCTGTGGCAGACTGATGGCGACAGTTCATCCAGAGAAGTTTGGGCTTGTAGAAGAGTTCGGCCGACTGTTTAGGAGAAGTCCGGCTCCTGAAGAAATCCGGTCGAAGAGGAAGCTTGGAGGGGGTTCGGCTTCCGCAGGCGTCTGGACGCGGAGAGAGTTCGGCCTTCGTGAGAGTTCGACTGAAGTTCGGCGGTTGAGGAGTTTGGCTGAAGCTCAACCGCTGGGAGTCCGAAGGAGCTCGGTCGCTAAGCAGTTTGGTCGGCTGCTAGGGGTCCGAAGGAGCTCGGCCGTTAAGCAGTTCGGTCGACTGTAATAGTTCCACCAAGATCCATCCACTGAAGCTCTTCCGTGGCTACTGGCCGCATCAGATTGGGCATCAAACTTGACTTCAATAGGAGCGGAGTTTATCTCCAATAATATCTAACAAAAAAAGATACCAAAAAATGGTTCCATCTTAGAAACCTTGGTTCCCAGGAGAACTCCTGAATGCGGGTGGAGGGTGCCTTAACAAGCTGAGCACCAGAGACTGCATGTCAATCGGGTAGATTAAGATTCATGCTGTCTGTATACAATCTAATTTTGTCAACTGCTCAAAATAAATTGGCTATGGATCAAACGAAGCAAGGACCCTCTGCCTCAATATGATCAAGCGGCTCCTCTCCATGTTGTGCCTGTTAGTGGCTCTTTTCGACCGTTGCCTAATTTTCAGCCAAGTTTTCTTGATCACATCTTCGGTGAATAGCCCGATGTCCTTTGAGAATGAGATTTCCTATTCTTATTCTCGATAAAATCTAGTAGTGCAAGAAGATATTGTAGTTGGCAATGATTGTGGAGGCATTCGAGATCCAGAGATGGAGCTCCTAGAGCTAGGATTTTTCACTGAGGAAGGAGTCTGAGATCGGACATTGAGAGAGGTGAAGGTGAGAATAATCGAATACGGTATTCACAAAAGACTAATTTTATTATTTAAAAATAAATAAAATATATTTTTGTTAATGATTAGTGCAAAAATAAATTAAAAATAACTTTTTATTTGACATGAAATGATCGAATTATTTCTGTAATTATAAAAAGTACTAAAATAATACTATTTTATTATAAAATATTATTATCTTATTATAATATAATGCTATCTTATTATAAAAGAATACTGTCTTATTATAATTTAACATTATGTTATTAAAAAAAATATTACTTTGTTATAAAATATTATTATTTTATTATAATATAATACTATTTTTTTATAAAAAATATGATCTTATTGTAATATAATATTATTTTATTAAAAAATAATTCTATCTTATTATAAAATAGTACTGACTTTATATAATATAATACTATCTTATATAAATAAATACTATTTTATTATAATATAATACTATTTATTATAATTAATACGATAGTATTGTCTTATTGTAATGTAATACTATCTATTATAAAAAATTACTATCTTTTATAATAAATATTATTTATTAAAAAATAAAATTATAATTTTTCATAAAATAGTACTATCTTATTGTAATGTAATACTGTCTTATTATAAAAAATATACTACTTTATTATAATATAATACTATCTTATTAGAAAATAATATTATATTGTTATAAAATAATACTATTTTGTTTTAGTATTACTTTATAACTACTGGATAATTTGATAATTTAATATTATTTAAAAAATTACTTTTAATTTATATTTAAAATAAAAAATTATTTTTATTTAAAATTTAAATAAAAAATTATTTTTAAGTTAAAATTTAATGAATTTTTTTTATTAATTTATTTTTTTATTATTAAAAAATTAAAAAAAATAAAAATATTATTTTTATTTTAATTTTTAATTTTAAATGACAAACACATCCTTAACGTGCAGCGGTGAAGCAGTTTTTTTTTTTTTTTTTCGGATTAAACATAAGGTAGTCCTTTATAAGATGGGCAATACGTAAAATCCTAAGTTGCTTCCAGAACATTAAACGATAAAAAAATTATAATATTTTAAGAAGTTAGCGGCAGGAAATCATCCTGGTCCCCCACTTCCAGCGGATCCCACATCCCACCACCGTAGATGTTCAGAGAGAGAGAGAGAGAGAGAGAGAGAGCGAGAGAGGGAGCGAGACGTGCACGCTTGGGAGTAGGAGCCTGAGAAGCGCCGCATCACCGAAAGCGACGTCTCTCCCTGTCTCTCCAGGGCGCACGTCTTCCCGCAAATGCGATCTTTTGGATGTGAGGAGAACAAGAAGGCAGGCAGCAGCGAGACAAACGGCCATAGTAGCCATAATTTTATAACAAAAAAAAATATTAAAAAAATAGAGGAACCAAAAGCGGCGAGATAAATACTCATGATAACACGACGCGATATTTTCACCCCCACCCCCTCTTTATGACGCTTAACTACAGGAACCACGACGTCGACGACATCATCATCTCACAGAGAGGAAGATCAGAGAAGAGAGAGAAAGCGGTCGCGGGAGCGGGCAATTAATTCCGCTTCCTTGCTCTGTTGCGTTTTAAGTACTGCTAATAGGAGAAAGAGCTGAGAAGGGAGGGGTAGGAGGGAGCTTTGGTCTTGGGACGTGCAAAGGCTTCCCCGGGGGAAGGGGGGTGGTTGGCCGGCGTACGGACACGGGAAAACCGGGATTTAAGTGGATAGTGAAGAGGGGGATGGTGGCGTGGGCTTGAGAGGAAGGGAGGTGAGGGATTGGGTAAGGGGAAGAGATGAAGTTTATGAAGCTGGGATCGAAGTCTGACGCATTCCAGTCGGACGGGAGCAACGACAGGTGAGGCCTTTTCGTGCTTGAGTGCTTGGTCTTTGATTTTTTGCTCTTTCTTCGTGCCTGGTGGATTCTTCAAAATAAAAGTAGTTCATTTGAACGAAATTTTGGTCGTTTTGATTTATTTCTAAGGTTATCTTTTTTCGTCTATTAGTATATCTAAAATGCTGCGGATGGAAAAAAATCTTCATGATTCTCTTAGAACATTTTGTTTTAAAGATTAGGGGGTTGCAGTTAGGGTGAAATGTAAACAATACAGATAGTTTAAGAATAAGAAGTAGGATTTTTTTGTTCTTTTTCTTTTTTTTGGTGGTTATGCTGCTTTGCTTGGGATGGGAGAGGCCCTGTGATGGAGTTTTTAGATTCAAACAACTCTCTCTATGGGAGGTGACCATGAAAAAGAGAGCGCATTGCTCTTTCTCCCTGTTTACCGTGGCTTCTTGCTTCATGGATTTTACTAAATGTTTTTGAAAAATGGGATTTTTTTTTTATTTATAACAAAAAAGGGCGAGGAAAATAAGAATCTTATCAAAGTGGAAGAGTAGGTGCTTTTAAAATTGCTGATCTGGCTGGCCTTGATGAAGAGTTCTTTGCCACCTTGTATCCTATCTTGAATAATTGTGGTGCAGGAAAATCCTCAGGGTCAAAATGCTGTTGCTACTGGTTCCTGTCTGCTAGTTCTTTTAGGACCTAATTTTTTCCAAGAGGAATGGTTCCGTGCTTGCCGTTTTCCGGTCCTTGTTTCGTAACTTGGTGTGGTCCAGATGAAAGAATTATAGAAGATAGGCAGCTCCTGTTTCCCCACTGACTAGCCAGTGAACTACTCCCCTTTGCATGCTCCACTTCTTTTCTCGGTTCTTTGATATTTCTTAGTCACAAGCCTGATCCAGATTGGTTCCTTCGGAAGCAGGAGCAGATGTTTCTTGCATGTTTCCACCGTTCGAGCTTGTGCATTGCTGTAAGTGTAAGGAGAATGATATAATTGTAAGGACATGATGAGAGGTGATTTTCTTGTGATAGAAGAGTGTAAAAGTAGTGCAGATATATGGAGCGCGTGAACATAATTTGACAGAGCAACACTGATCTGATGAGGAGCTTGACGTTTCTGTAAAAGTTGTGATGTTAAGAATAAGGTTTGGGAGGTAAAAGCAGAAGTGCATCTTTATCTTGAAGCCAATAATTTGGGTGTTACACACCATGTCCTGTGGAGGACAGATTAGATATTGCTCAGACACCCATTTATTGAGACTGAATGAAAGAAATGCCAAATCATTCACTGAACAAGCATGACAGTGGTTTACATGACCACATCATTCTCGACCATCTTTCTCAAACCAAATAAAGTGAAGTAGTCTTTTCCAACACCTTTCTCAAACTAAATACAGCAGTTCTTTTGTAAATCAAGAACTCAAACAACTGTTAATTTTAGGTACTTCATGTATGGCGCTTCAAGATGTGGTTGTTTTCTTAGTTGTGCATATTTTTTTTTTTTAAAAAAAAGGTGAAATCAGAGTTATTGTAATAAGGCCTCCTGTTGTTATACTCAATGAACTAGTGATGCATACAATTGCTTGTAGTTAGAGAATCCTAGATAGAAATGACTTTTTTGATTAATGAGCACAAGTTTAAAATGCAATCCATCAATAAATAGTCATACAAGTGCAATGGGAATTTTGTGCTTACCTTATATGTGGGAAATGACATAGCTTCTTTGTAGCATTTCCTTGGCTCATCAAGACTTATCATTCATTTCAACTTTGCTTTTCTTTGAACTCTTGTCTGGGCCCCTCTCGAAGCAAACTGGCTGGAAGATGATACGAAGTCCATTTGTGATAGTATATCTGTATATTGGATGCACAATTCAGAAATATAATCCAAAATCATTTAATATCTACTTTCAATTGATTTAGAATAATGATTTACTTCTTGTTTCTGATAATACATTCATACATACATACATACATATATATGTATCTCAAGTTTGATGGTCCGTGCAGGTATGTGGTATCCGAGCTGGCAACAGATGTCACTATGCATGTTGGTGAATTGAGATTTTACTTGCACAAGGTCATTCACTGTCCTTTCAAATAGTAAATTGAATTGGCACTTACAATATTTATAATTTTATTTAGCATGCTCCGAGCATATACTTATGTATCTCTGTATAGTTTCATTTGCTTTTGTTTAATTATCTTTAATCCCTTTATATGGCTGCGAAGCAAAACTAGATACCTGACCTAGTGTCTTTTAAACTTGTCCAAACAAGGAGTCTACAGATGATGATAAAAAGCACTAAGTTTTTTTTTTTAAAAAAAATGTAATACTCAGTTGAGTTGCATTTTTGATGATGAAATTTTCATTCCTTTGTTTATGGAAAGCTGTTTAACAAGTCTACATCAAAGAACCACATTCTTGCATCCTTGCAGAAAGCTCATCTTTCTCGTTTTTCCTTTTCTTTAACATCATCAATTCATCATCCACCTATGGGGCCTATGTTCCGATTTGCTCCTCTCTTCTTCTTCTTCTTCAATTCCTTTCTTTTAACTGTCTCAATTGATCTTGCTGTTTTGCCATGTTTTGTTTGTTATTTCTGTCTTTTGACATGACCTTGATCCATATTTGTGCTGTTTTACCATGATTTGTTGGTTATTTGTCTTTTTGACATATGATATTGAGCCATATTTGCACAACAGCAATTGAAGCTTTGGGATTTTTTATTTCTATATGCAGTTCCCTCTTCTATCCAAGAGCAACCGGTTACAGAGATTGATCCTCAAGGCCGGTGAGGACAGCATTGATGAGGTGTCCTTGCATGATTTTCCTGGTGGTCCAAAAGCCTTTGAACTATGTGCTAAATTTTGCTATGGCATGACGGTAATTCTAAATGCCTACAATGTCGTTGCTGCTAGATGTGCAGCAGAGTACCTAGAGATGACTGAAGATGTTGAAAAAGGTAATTTGATATTCAAAATCGAGGTTTTCCTAAACTCCAGTGTGTTCTGTAGCTGGAAAGACTCCATCATTGTTCTACAGACCACAAAGTCATTGCTACCCTGGTCCGAGGAACTTAAGGTGGTTGGAAGATGCATAGATTCCATTGCTTCCAAAGCATCTGTCGACCCTGCTAATGTAAACTGGTCCTATACCTATAGCAAGAAATTAGCAGCATCAGGTGAGATAGTTGAATCCCAACAAATAAAGCATGCTGCTCCCAAGGATTGGTGGATTGAGGATATATGCGAACTCGATATTGATCTTTACAAGCGAGTGATGGTTGCTGTGAAGTCTAGAGGGAGAATCTCTTCTGATGTCATAGGAGAAGCCCTCGAGGCTTATGCAGTTAGATGGTTGCCTGATTCTTATGATGCACTGGTTGCTGATGAATACACAAAAAGGAATGGCACTCTGGTAGAAACCATCATCTGGCTGTTGCCATCAGATAAAGGTTCAGGTTGTTCCTGTAGGTTCCTTTTAAAATTGCTAAAAGTTGTTATCTTGGTTGGAGCTAGGGATATATTGAAGGAAGAGTTGATGAATCGTATTAGCGTGCAATTGCACAAAGCTTCTGTAAAGGACCTTCTGATTCCAGCAAAATCTCTTGGTGACACTATTTATGATGTTGATTTGGTGCAAAGCCTGGTCAGTAGATTTATGATGCAGGCTGGGAGCAGTCACAATACTGATTTAGCTGAAAGGAGTGAAAATAGGTTGCATGATACTGATTTAGATCATGAATCTTTGTTGGCTTTGGGAAAACTGATCGATTGTTATCTTGCTGAAATAGCCAGTGATCCAGATCTGTCCATTTCTAGCTTCATTGATCTTTCTATGTCAGTTCCAGAGGCAGCAAGACCAATCCATGATGGACTCTACACAGCCATCGATATTTATTTGAAGGTATGTTCATAAAAACTCTGGGAGTACCTCTTGTGCTTAAGTTATATATATATATTTGAAGGCGTGTATGTCATCAGCTGTTCAGCTGTGCATCGTAGCAGTTACTAGTTCGTGTTGTATAAAGTGATGATCAATTATTCTCAGTTTTTTGTATTTTTTTTTCTTTGCCAAGTTACCTGTGGTTTTTCTTTCTTCCTCTCAAAAATTCTCAATAAACAGTTTTCTGCTTAATTAATTTGCCCCAGCTACAGTTGTTTTTAAGCGGTATCTCTTGTATGCTATCTGGTGATGATGAGCAGCATAGGTTTGACACTTGTTGGGCCATTTGATTGTCCAAATCTGTGACAGTCATCCATCCTGCCATCCGGATGCATTGGATGCACAACACTTGAGCCTCATGTGGGCATAGGATCTGCTGTTCCCTGCAGTCTCAGGCATCCAGGGATGAGATGGGAACGATCAAATAGTCCAATGAGCATTAAACGTAGCGCTTGTCCTGATGGTTAAGCGTATAGTAAGTGCTGGTGATCGTTTGGTATTATTAATAATGTTCTTTTTCATCTTTTGATGCTTCACTTATCAATTTGCGGTAGTTAAAAGTTCATAGTTGATTTTGATTAAATGATCCTTGCTTGCATGCATGTTCATTTATCATTCTTCGAGATTCATCATTCATGGTATCAGCAATGTGATCTTGTTAATTTACTCCACGATGTGCCCATGTAAATTTTACCCATTTCATTACTTAGTGCTCCTTGAGCAAAAACTCCACTGGAGTACCAGTCTCAATGATGTGCTTTAGATGATCATGTCCACATTTTTTTTTTCTTTTCATTTTTCAGTACTTCTCAAGAAAAACCCTTGAGAAGTGGCTGCAGAGCCCGAACTTGTTCTCATTAGCCTGCATTCCTGTTGTGAGTGACACTTCACTTTGACCACCATGCCGTCAGGAACAACAAAATGAATATCTGCTATCTGCTCCACATCATATTACTTCTTCAGCATTATTGCAAAGAGTTTTAAAATAGAAAAAGTAAATCACAAGACATTTCTTTTTCTTTTGAAAGTTTATTCCACCATGCGAACCCACCCTCGATCCTCATAAGCTGATATGGTGACAATACACAGGAGCATCGAAGCCTGAGTAAAGCAGAGAAGAAGAGGATTTGTAGTCTGATGGACGTCAAGAAGCTCTCGACAGATGCTTGCATGCATGCGGCGCAAAATGAGCGGCTACCCCTCAGAGTGGTGGTGCGGGTTCTCTTCTTTGAACAGATGAGGGCAGCAACTCATGGCTTAACTACTTCAACCAATGACACCTCGCATGGCAGGACGAGGTCCAGAGCAAATGTGGAAGAGGATTGGGAGAGACCACCGCCAGAGAAACTTGCCTCTGTAAAGAAACAGCTAGGGAACTCGAAGGTAAAAGAGGAGTATTGGGGTAACGAGGGAAAGAATGGTAGGGATGGGAAGGACAAGGATGGTGGATTATTGCTGCAGTCTCGATCAAGGAGGATATTTGACAAGTTCTGGGTTGGGAAAGGGCATGGGGAGAACAAAAGCAGCGAGACGTCAGGGAGTTCTCAAAGCCCTCCGACCTCTGCGAAGCCTGGGGAAGCTAAATCATCTGGGATTTCGTCGAGGCAAAGGAGATACTCTGTTTCGTGAGTATCGTTTTTTTTGGTTGGAATTTCTTGTCCTTTGTATAGAAAAAGGGTAATCTGTTGCAGCTGACGGAAGCTTCTATGCGTTTTAGCAAGTACTCGTATATATATATTTTTCTCATCCCCTCTGAAGGAATGGGAAGGGGCTTGAGCGGTTAAAAATGTTCACTGCTTTTGTATTAATGCTCTTCTTCAGCTTGGTCTAGTGTATTGTTGGGTTCATTTCGGTATTATTGCATCTCCATAGAAATAACATCCCATGAAGTCAGCAACGATGGGTTTTCTTAACTTCCAATCCTAGGTACATTGTTCAGCGTGCCATGGTAAGCTACTCGTGCGGCCATGTATTTAATCGTATCTCAGATATGTACATCTTACGTATCTAGGTAGAGGAATTCAGATAATATTTCATAACCATTCCTAGCGCATAAATTTTGAGATTAATTCTTTTTTTGTTATAATGAAATTAGTAGCTCGTGATGACCAATGTCAATAAAAAAAAGATAAATAAGGATATGTATTTAATCCTATCTCGGATATGTACGTCTTAGATATTTATATAGGTAGAGGAATCCAGATAATATTTCATAACTGTTGGTGCAGAAATCCGTCGCCGCCGGAGGTCGCCCTTATCGAGGCTGCTGGAAGCCGCCGGGGACCTGCAAAATGAAGTCCCGTCCGGAACCGGTGGGGTGGTGGCTCCGGCAGGACCCTCCGACGGTCAAGTTAGTTTCCGACCAACAGTAATGGAGCGCTCGGAATGAGTTCCGGAGCTTAGATGTGAGGAGGAGAGCGAGTCGAGAGTTCAGAGAGCTTAGCCTTAGTATGTCGGGAGGGGTCCTTTTATAGCGGAGCTTAGTTGATGGTGACGGCTGTGCCGTCTGGCAGAGAGTCGTCGGGCAGCATGGAGCTTGGTACGGAGAGGAAGGCGTCGTCTGATAGATCGTGGGAGCCGTACCGGCGAGCCGTGGGCCGCATGGAGTCCGGTACGGAGAGGAAGGCGTCGTCCGGTAGATCGTGGGAGCCATACCGGCGAGCCGTGGGCCGCATGGAGTCCGGTACGGAGAGGAAGGCGTCGTCCGGTAGATCGTGGGAGCCATACCGGCGAGCCGTGGGCCGCATGGAGTCCGGTACGGAGAGGAAGGCGTCGTCCGGTAGATCGTGGGAGCCATACCGGCGAGCCGTGGGCCGCATGGAGTCCGGTACGGAGAGGAAGGCGTCGTCCGGTAGGTCGTGGGAGCCATACCGGCGAGTAGTCGGCCGCATGGAAGTCCGGTACGGAAAGGAAGGCGCCGTCCGGTCTTGCTGCAGGCGACGGTTCATCCAACGGAGTTCGGACTTGTAACAGAGTTCGGCCGAAGGGGAAGCTGGGGGAGTTCGTCTGACTGAAGGGTCGGCCATCTGTAGAGTTCGGCCGCTGAGAGGCCCGAAGAAGCTCGGCTGGCCAATTGAAGGACTTCGGTTGCTAGTTGGTTCGGCCAGGGCTCGCTGAGGAGTTCGGTCGCCTAGGGTCGGTCCGAAGGAGTTCGGCTGCGTGGGCTCGCCTGGAGTCGGTCCGAAGGAGTTCGGCCGTGGGAAGTCCGAAGGAGTTCGGCTGCATGGGCCGTGGGTCGGTCCGAAGGAGTTCGGCCGTGGGGTTCGAAGGAGTTCGGCCGTGGGGTCCGAAGGAGTTCGGCTGCATGGGCTCGCCTGGGGATCGGTCCGAAGGAGTTCGGGCTCGTAGGAGAGTTCGGGCTGAAGGGAAAACCCGGAGGAGCTCGGATGGCCGAACGGGCGTCTGGGAGGATCCGTCTCCTGAAGAAGTCCAGCCGCTTGGAGTCCAAGGAGCTCGGCCGTCAGGAAGTTCGGCTGGCGGTGGGAGTTCGCCCTCTAAGCAGTTCGGCCGAGACCTTGGTGCAGGGGAGTTCGGCCTCTAAGCAGTTCGGCCGTCTTAGGGGCTCGGCCTGGCGCCTGGCGCTGAAGCTCTTCAGCAGCTACTGGTTACATTGGGCTGAGCGTTGGGCCGGGCTTCGGCAGGAGCGGGATTTATCCCCAACAGTAGCCCCCCCACTCCCGAGTTCAAAAATTGAAGGAAGGGAGTACCAAAACAGGCGACTGCCGAAGTCTTCTTCCAGGCTCCCCAACAGTAGCCCCCCCCACTCCCGACGTTGAGGCCGGAGTCAACGTCGCCCCCCGTGGTCAGGGTCGGAGTCGACATTGCCTTCATCAACCGAGGTCGATTCGGGGGAGACCTCCTCTTTTGCAATCAAGGTTATGATCGCTTGGGGGAGATTCCGTCTCCCGCTGATGCTGATACCGAAGTTGAATCCAAGGTCTGAGGGAGACCTCGTCTTCTGCAGTGAAGCTTGCTGTAGACTCTGGGGCTCGGCCTTGGACCTTGCTCGCGTCGGGACGAGGTTCTCCTCTTGTTCCCAACGGGCTGTGGGGGCACATGGGGACCGTCGTCCTCGTCTCTCCCCCCATCCCGTCCTTGGTGGACGGGGCCTTCGACTTTGCTCACGCTAGGACGAGGTTCTCCTCCTGTTCCTAGCCGGCTGTGGGGGCACATGAGGACCGTCGTCCTCGCTTCTTCCCCCCATCCCGTCCTTGGTGGACGGGGCCTTCGACTTTGCTCGCGCTAGGACGAGGTTCTCCTCCTATTCCTAGCCGGCTGTGGGGCACATGAGGACCGTCGTCCTCGCTTCTCCCCCCATCCCGTCCTTTGTGGACGGGGCCTTCGACTTTGCTCGCGCTAGGACGAGGTTTCTCCTCCTGTTCCTAGCGGCTGTGGGGGCACATGAGGACCGTCGTCCTCGCTTCTCCCCCCATCCCGTCCTTTGTGAACGGGGCCTTTGACTTTGCTCACGCTAGGACGAGGTTCTCCTCCTGTTCCTAGCCGGCTGTGGGGGCACATGAGGACCGTCGTCCTCACTTCTCCCCCCATCCCGTCCTTTGCGAACGGGGCCTTTGACTTTGCTCGTGCCAGGACGAGGTTCTCCTCCTGTTCCTAGCCGGCTGCGGGGGCATTTCCGCTCGCTTTTTTCCCAGTGACCCTGAAACGATAGTGTCGAGCAACAAGGTTTTATTGAGGGAAACTACTGGTAGTACATTCTCAGGTTTTCTGAGTTCCAAGGTCGGGGAAGCGCTAGTCCTCCGAGCTCCTTTAGGCGATAGGTACCAGGTCGGATGACCTCTACCACTTCGTACGGACCTTCCCAATTTGGGACGAGCTTCCCTTGATTCTGGGGCTGGGAGACGGCTGCTCGTCGGAGCACTAAGTCCCCAACTCTGAACGCCTTGCTTTTGACTCTGGAATTGTAATACCGAGCCACCTTCCGCTGGTAGGCGGCCATTCGGATGCGGGCTGCCTCCCTCCTTTCTTCCAGCAGGTCGAGGTTGGTTCTGAGGTCCTGGGAGTTGAGTTGCTCGTTGAAGCCCACGATTCGAGCAGACGGGAGTTTGAGCTCGATCGGGATGACTGCCTCGGTGCCGAAGGCCAAGGCGAAGGGTGTCTCGCCGGTCGGTACCCTCTGCGTTGTTCGGTATGCCCAGAGAACGTGGTAGAGTTCGTCTACCCAGGCCCCTTTTGCCCTGTCGAGCCTCGTCTTGAGGCCTTGCAGCAGGGTCCGATTGGTCACTTCGGCTTCCCCATTGGCTTGCGGATGAGCCACCGATGTGAAGTGGTGGGAGACGTTTAGTCCTTCGCAGAACTCGGCAAACCGGGCTCCAGCGAACTGTCGCCCATTATCGGTTATGAGGGCTCGGGGCAGACCGAACCGGCAGATCAGCGTCTTCCAGACGAAGTCCTGCACCTTGGCCTCGGTGATCTTCGCTAGTGGTTCCGCCTCGACCCACTTGGTAAAGTAGTCGATCGCGACCAGGAGGAACTTTCCGTTGTCCGGACGCTGTTGGGAAGGGGCCGAGGATGTCCATCCCCCACTGCGCGAAGGGCCAGGGTGCAGTGAGCGGAGTGAGTTCGGATGCCGGCTGCCTTTGCACGCTGGCGTTCTTCTGGCAGCGGTCACACCTCTTCACGTATTCCGTGGAATCACGAAGTAGGGTCGGCCAGTAGTACCCTTGCCGAAGTAGTCTTTGCGATAGGGATCTGGCTCCCGCGTGACTTCCGCAGAGTCCTTCGTGGACATCCTGTAGCGCGATGCAGGCCTCAGAGGGTCGGAGGCACCTCAGCAACGGGAGGGAGTACGACCTTTTATATAACTTGCCCTCGTACAAGACGTAGCGGGAGGCTTGACTCCTGAGCTTCCGAGCTTCTCTCCGATCGTGGGGGAGAACCCCTTCTTCGAGGTAGGCGATTAGCGGATCGATCCAGCTGGGCTCGAAGTCCGTCCGCAGGACGGCCGGAGGTTCTTCGGTGGTCGGGCGCTTCAGAGTTTCCAGAAACACCTCTTTTGGTAGTTCGGCCGGGGCAGAGGTGGCCAACTTGGAGAGGAGGTCGGCCCTTGTATTCCCGGTCCTTGGGATGTGCCGAATGTCGAAGCTGTCGAAGGCTGGTATTAAGTTCTTCACCTTCCCGAGGTACATCACCATGCTTTCCTCCCGCGCCTCGTAGCTGCCGCCGACCTGACCGACCACCAACTGGGAATCGCTATAGACTTGAAGCCGACCCACCTTCAATTCCCTGGCTATCTGCAGCCCGGCTATCAGCGCTTCATACTCGGCCCCATTGTTGGTTGTGGGAAACTCGAAGCGCAATGCGTACTCGGTGACGATCCCCTCGGGGCTAACCAGGACCAGCCCTGCGCCGGCCCCGCTAGAGTTGGATGAGCCATCCACATGCAGAACCCAGGCGCCTTCAAGGAGGTCGGCCCTTTCTTCAGGGAAGCTCGACCGCCACAGCTCGGCTTCGTCGGGGCCTGGTCTCCCACTGATGATAGTCTCGCTTGATTCAAGCTCGGCTTCAACTGGTGCGGTGCATTCCAGCACGAAGTCCGCCAGTATCTGAGCCTTGATCGATGGCCTGGGCCGGTAATTGATGTCGAACTCCGTGAGCTCGATCGCCCATTTGGCGATTCTTCCTGAAGCGTCTGCGCGGTGGAGGACGGCTCTTAATGGTTGGTCCGTGAGGACCGTGATGGTATGCTCCTGAAAGTAAGGTCGGAGCTTCCTGGCTGCGATCAGAAGACAGTAAATTAGTTTTTCTAACTTGGAGTACCTGGTTTCCGCGTCCCTCAAGGCTCGGCTCACGTAATAGACTGGTTGTTGCGCCTTCGCATCTTCTCTGACCAGGACAGCCGCCAGGGCCATTGGAGAGACAGCTAGGTATAGGAGCAGCCCTTCTCCAGGTTCGGGCTTTGCCAGCAGTGGAGGCGCGCCGAGGTAGTTTTTAAGCTCTTCGAATGCCTGTTTGCACTCCGCTGTCCAGCAAAAATCTTTCGATCGCCTGAGGACCTGGAAGAAAGGCAGGCACCGCTCGGCCGACCTTGAGACAAAGCGGTTCAAGGACGCCACCTTCCCAGCCAGGCGCTGAACTTCCTTAATTGTTTTCGGGGCAGTCATCTCCTGGATGGCTCGGATTTTCTCGGGATTTGCCTCGATTCCGCGTTTCGACACCATGAATCCTAAAAATTTTCCGGAGGTCACGCCGAAGGCGCATTTGGTCGGGTTCAACTTCATCTTGTGCCTCCTAAGCGCACCGAAAGTTTCTTCAAGGTCGGCGAGGTGGTCTGTCGAGGCTCGGCTTTTGACCAGCATGTCGTCCACGTACACCTCCATGTTGCGGCCGATCTGCCCCTTGAAGACCTTGTTGACCAAGCGCTGGTAAGTGGCTCCTGCATTCTTGAGTCCGAAAGGCATGACCCTGTAACAATAGAGACCTCGGTCAGTAATAAAGGTGGTCTTTTCTTCATCCTCGGGCGCCATGCGTATCTGGTTATAACCAGAAAACGCGTCCATAAAAGTAAGGAGCTCGTGGCCCGAGGTTGCGTCCACCAGCTGATCGATCCTCGGCAGGGGGTAGCTGTCCTTTGGGCAGGCTTTGTTCAGCTTCTTGAAGTCGACGCACATCCTCCATTTGTTGTTTGCTTTTTTGACGAGGACCACGTTCGAGACCCAGGTCGGGTAGTTGACCTCCCGGATGAGTCCAGCTTCAAGGAGCTTATCCACTTCTTCGGCTACCGCCTTCTGTCTTTCTGGGGCTTGGCGGCGTAATTTTTCTCTGACGGGTCGGTGCCTTGGGTCGATGGCCAGCCGATGTTCTATGACATCGGCGTCGATCCCCGGTACATCCGCCGGGGCCCAGGCGAAGACGTCCGCATTCCTTCTGAGGAAGGCGACGAGCTGTCCCTTGACCTCGGCCGCTAGGTTGGAGCCGATCCGCACCTCATGCCCCGGGTCTCCATCGCGTAAGGACACAGGGACGAGGTCTTCCGCAGGTTCGCCCCGTTCTTCAGTGAGGTCGTCGCGGACGTCCAGTCTGTCAACAAGGCAAGGGTCGGGCCGGTCTCCCTCGCGCAGGGCGATTGAGTAGCAGTACTTTGCCAGGGCTTGGTCTCCTCTGACTTCGCCGACTCCATGGCTCGTCGGGAATTTTACCTTTAAGTAGTAGGTTGATACTACCGCCCGTAGCGCGTTAAGGCCTGGTCGCCCAAGGATTGCATTATAGGCGGACGGGGTCCTTACGACAAAAAAGTCGATCCGCGCCTTGGCCGATTTTGGGGATTGGCCCGCCGTCACTGCCAAAGTCACCATGCCTTCGACCGGAACGGCGTGTCCAGCAAATCCCACCAGGGGGGAATTTACAGGTCCTAAGCGGGTGTCAGGTAGGGACATTTTTAAGAAGGCATCGTAAAACAATATGTCCGCCGAACTTCCATTATCCACCAAAACGCGGCGTACATCATAATCAGCGACGTTTAAAGAGATTACAACCGCGTCGTTGTGCGGAAATCTGATCCCCTGGGCGTCTGCCTCGGTGAAGGTCACGGGCTCCGAGGTCCTCTGCCTCTTTGCCGATCCCTCGGGTTCGTCGGTCTTTCCCTGCTGCGGTCCTCCCGAGATGGTGTTAATGACGCCAAGAGACGGCCGGTTCTCCTGCCGATCTTCCCCAATCGGTGGCAACATTCTCGGCCGATCTTCCTGCTCTTTAGATCGTCTTCGCAGGAATCGGCCAAGCCTGCCCCGCCGGACCAGCTCCTCGATTTCGTCCTGGAGCTGGATGCACTCCTCGGTATCGTGACCGTGGTCACGGTGGTAAAGGCAGAACTTGTTGGGGTTGCGTTTTCTGGGATGGGAACGCATCCTCTCCGGCTCCGGAAGTCGTCCCTTGATCTCCAGCAGCACTTGAGCCTTCGGGGCGTTGAGGGGGGCGTAGCTGTGAAAACGCCGTCGGAGGGGAGAACCTTGGCGCGGGGAGGGACCTCGTCGCGAGGGAGAACCTCGGCGCCGGGGGGAACCTCGGCGTCGGGTGGGACTTCGGTGCCGAGGAGGACTTCGGCGCGCCCTTCCGTCGGTGGCTTCCCGCCCCCGAGCCTGAGGTGGAGTCCGGGCACGCCCGCGACCAGGGGGAGTTCGGGAACGCGGCCAGGCTTCGGTGCGCTTTCTTTCCTCGGCAGGCCTTCCCGCTCTGCCTACTCGTCGCTTGTCGCGAGCTTCACCATCCTTGGCCTCGAAAGCCTCTTCTGCCCGGGCATAGCTTTCGGCCCGAGCTAGCATGTCAGCGAAGTCCCTGGGATATTTCTTCTCCAGGGAAAACAGCAGGTCGTTCTTCTGAAGGCCGCCCTTGAGGGCGGCCATAGCAACTGATTGGTCCAGGTTCTGGACTTCCAGCACGGCAGTGTTGAACCGGGTGACGTAAGCCCGGATGGGTTCCCCCTCTTTTTGCCTGATGGCCAACAGGGAATCCGAGCCTCTGCGCGGCCGTTTGCTGCTGACGAAGTGGGCCGCAAATTGTTGACTCATTTGGTCAAATGACAGGATGGTGCCCGGCTTAAGCGCCGAGTACCAATTCCTAGCGGCTCCCTTGAGGGTAGAAGGGAAAGCCCGACACAAAATGGCATCAGGCGCGCCGTGGAGTAACATCGTCGTCCTGAAGGCCTCCAAATGGTCGACCGGGTCAGTGGTCCCATCGTAGCTTTCGAAATGCGGGAGCTTGAAGTTCGGTGGTACCTGTTCCTGCATAATTTTCTGTGAGAAGGGAGGATCAGTGCAAATATCGTTACCGCGGGAGGAAGGAGTACGACGAAGTTCTTCTATGCGCCGTCCCATCTCCATGAGCCTTTGGTCCAGGAAATCTTCGCGATCCTTAATCCCCAAGGTCTTCTCGCGGAAGGGGTGCGAAGCTTCTCCCTGGGTTGAGCCGCGGTCCGAGCAGGGGCTCTTTGCCGGCTGCCCCTCTCTCCCGAGGGCCGGAGGTTGGGTAGTCCACATCGGTCGCTCCTGGACTGGATTCCCGGGCTCCGGGGAACCCCGCGCCGGTCGAGTGGGCGCTGGACCTCGCGAATGCGTGGCTTGCACTGCCTGCACCGCCTCCGTAAGATCGCGGACCTGCTGGGCAAGCAGGTCGAACCGCTCCGCATCTACCGCGAGTACGGAGCGGGCCCGCGTCGCCGGGGCCGGAGTGGGAGCGGATGGACCCGAACGGGATCGGGCCGCGGAGGCTGCCGACCTCCGGGTCGAGGTTCTTCTGGGAGGCATTTTTCTTTTCAGAAAAGGAATACTGAAGAGGGAGGAGAGAGATCCGGAGCAGGGGAGGGAAATCGTCGCCGAGCACTCCTTTAAGAACAAGGGAACCTCGAAGGTTCAGTCCCTCGTTCCCACAGACGGCGCCAATCTGTTGGTGCAGAAATCCGTCGCCGCCGGAGGTCGCCCTTATCGAGGCTGCTGGAAGCCGCCGGGGACCTGCAAAACGAAGTCCCGTCCGGAACCGGTGGGGTGGTGGCTCCGGCAGGACCCTCCGACGGTCAAGTTAGTTTCCGACCAACAGTAATGGAGCGCTCGGAATGAGTTCCGGAGCTTAGATGTGAGGAGGAGAGCGAGTCGAGAGTTCAGAGAGCTTAGCCTTAGTATGTCGGGAGGGGTCCTTTTATAGCGGAGCTTAGTTGATGGTGACGGCTGTGCCGTCTGGCAGAGAGTCGTCGGGCAGCATGGAGCTTGGTACGGAGAGGAAGGCGTCGTCTGATAGATCGTGGGAGCCGTACCGGCGAGCCGTGGGCCGCATGGAGTCCGGTACGGAGAGGAAGGCGTCGTCCGGTAGATCGTGGGAGCCATACCGGCGAGCCGTGGGCCGCATGGAGTCCGGTACGGAGAGGAAGGCGTCGTCCGGTAGATCGTGGGAGCCATACCGGCGAGCCGTGGGCCGCATGGAGTCCGGTACGGAGAGGAAGGCGTCGTCCGGTAGGTCGTGGGAGCCATACCGGCGAGTAGTCGGCCGCATGGAGTCCGGTACGGAAAGGAAGGCGCCGTCCGGTCTTGCTGCAGGCGACAGTTCATCCAACGGAGTTCGGACTTGTAACAGAGTTCGGCCGAAGGGGAAGCTGGGGGAGTTCGTCTGACTGAAGGGTCGGCCATCTGTAGAGTTCGGCCGCTGAGAGGCCCGAAGAAGCTCGGCTGGCCAATTGAAGGACTTCGGTTGCTAGTTGGTTCGGCCAGGGCTCGCTGAGGAGTTCGGTCGCCTAGGGTCGGTCCGAAGGAGTTCGGCTGCGTGGGCTCGCCTGGAGTCGGTCCGAAGGAGTTCGGCCGTGGGAAGTCCGAAGGAGTTCGGCCGTGGGGTCCGAAGGAGTTCGGCCGTGGGGTCCGAAGGAGTTCGGCTGCATGGGCTCGCCTGGGATCGGTCCGAAGGAGTTCGGGCTCGTAGGAGAGTTCGGCTGAAGGGAAAACCCGGGAGGAGCTCGGATGGCCGAACGGGCGTCTGGGAGGAGTCCGTCTCCTGAAGAAGTCCAGCCGCTTGGAGTCCAAGGAGCTCGGCCGTCAGGAAGTTCGGCTGGCGGTGGGAGTTCGCCCTCTAAGCAGTTCGGCCGAGATCTTGGTGCAGGAGAGTTCGGCCTCTAAGCAGTTCGGCCGTCTTAGGGGCTCGGCCTGGCGCCTGGCGCTGAAGCTCTTCAGCAGCTACTGGTTACATTGGGCTGAGCGTTGGGCCGGGCTTCGGCAGGAGCGGGATTTATCCCCAACAATAACCATTCCTAGCACATGGGTTTTTGTTTTTATAAACATGCCATGATTAAAGGGACAAACATTTTGAGATTGATTCTTCTTTTGTTATAACGAAATTAGTAGCTTGATGATGATGATGATCAATGTCAATAAAATAAATAAATAAGGATATAAATTAAATAATTAAATTTTTTAATCACGAAAACAAAGATAACACTACATAGATGATAAATAACATATTAATATGATCATTTATTTTTTCTTAAAATTCATAAATATTCTATAAAATTAAATAAAATTATAAATAAATCATATATTTGAATACAGATCGGATAGTTATCTATTCATATCCATATTCATTTTTATTTAATGGATATTGATATAGATTTTAGCCGAATGCTCAAATTTCTATCAATATCTGGATAAAAGAGAATAATATATTTGAATGGATATCATTTGATCCACTTTTACTCTTCTTAAATAGATTTTATTTATGATATAATAATAAAAAATGATTTACTTCCCATAGCTTCTTAAAATAGATTTTATAACCTAACTTTGCATAAAAGTTTCTTTACATAGCCCAAATGTCGTTTTGCTCTATTTGTTCCTTAAATCTTGTTTTAGGAGCCAAATAGATTTTAGTCATCGGAATCCATGTATTTGCATCCAGAACCTTAGAAGCACAAATATATTCCGCCAGTATTCGAAGGGAATGGCTGTAAAGAGTACATAATTTAGCACAAGAAGGCAAGCAGATTTAAGATTCAACAGCGAAATCATTGGGATGTACGCATCCCATGCAAGAAACTACCGTTATCAGGATCAACATTCTGTCATTTTGGATAACAATCTGATAATTTAGGAGATCTCTCTTGAATAAAAAATATCAAATCCACATGCGATACCTAGCTTCGTTGTAGTTTTAGGCATATCTTGAATGATTATTTCTAGAGACCACCCCTCAGAGCAAGGACAAGATGGAGGACAGAACCACCCTCAATGTTGTAATCCATGGCAGTCTTATCATCTGCGAGCTGCTTGCCTGCATAAATAAGCCGGCACGAATGTAGCAAAAAGAGATGATGCGCAAGTTAATAAGGTCAGGCATTTCGACACAACGTAAAGGCTAAGACAGAAGAAGACCATCGACACCCTGAGGTTTTGGCATATGAGCGTACAACAACTGTATAAAACTTTTAGGGACTGTCGCACAGCATATTTATAACAATCACGGCCACAAAAGAGCATCCTACTTGATGCACGGCAACAGCAGTGCAAACATTAAACGTCCACCGCCATATACGATACAAGCTTACGAAGATAAATAAATCAATTGGTTTCCAAGAAACCGCAAATTAGTGAATTGCCTTGCAATCACAACTAGAAAAAAGTATATGATTAGTTGATTACACCCATAAAATTGGAAAAGTCCCAAGCGAATCTGCGAGAAACATACTGAATTTCCAAGATTATAGAAAAGGTGCAAGCAAAAGCAAAAAAAAAAAAAAGCCTCTGCTGCACAGGTGGGATCCCTTCTTTCTCCTCAACCCGCTCCTTGATTCTATCGATAGTATCAGTGGGTTCAATGTCTATTTCAATTTCCTTTCCAGTAAGCGTCTTCACCTTGATCATAGTTCCACCCCTGAGCCTCAAAACCAGGTGGAGAGTTGATTCTTTCTGAATGTTGTAGTCAGCTAAGGTTCGACCATCCTCCAACTGCTTCCCTGCAAATATTAGCCTCTGCTGATCTGGAGGTATACCCTCCTTATCCTGCAACATCATTTCGATCAATCTCAAGGGGAAAAAAATTGAAACCTACCGCTCGCTTGATCTTGTAAAACCAAAATTTCTTATGATCAAAAACCATTTGACAACAGCAGGAAAGGAATCAGACTTCACGTCACGTTTCCCTTCGGTATACGCCACCATGCATAAATTTACTCGGTGAAGATATTGAGCTGTCACACTTTTACCAGAACGCCTTCCCCCCAATCCCTCAGACACCAGGGGCAGGAACAAAAGCAACAATAGTTACACTTCAATATATCAAATTTGAACTCTCTATTTATTATTTTACACATCATTTGGCTTGAATATTTAGCAAAGCTGAAGATTTGGTTTATGACAAAACCTAGCTAGAGTTTCTCTTTATATTTGACGACATCAGAGGATAAGGGCCTGTTTGGATGCCAGAAGTTCCTATCAACCTAATATGAACCTCCCAGCGAGGCTTCCATTTAAATTTATGTGAGAAGTGGAACAATTCGAAGAGATCATTGGACACAGCTAAGCCAGAGTTCTTAGGTAAATGGAAATCACCTCATAGCTTGATTCACTTATCTGCTAATAAGCAGAGATTGATGTCTGGCGAACCCTTGAGCCCCCTCAATCCTGCAACTTTATCATGTCTGTAAAGAGAAAGCAAGCATTGTGGACAGCTTATTCACAGATAGTGGATTCCACCATCCAAACAAGCCCGAGGCAAATTTCCTTGTGCATTCCACCGTCCAAACAAGCCCAAGGAAAATTTTATTGCAGGGTTAAAATACACAAGCCCATAATTACCTTGCAACTCCGTTGTTTCGGTTTGACTCACTTTTTGCTTGATTCTTGTATGGATGACAACCTTCTATTATGCTAGATATATGTACTTACTGTGGCTATTCAGATTAAAGAACTCAAAAATTTTCTACTTCATCAAAACCAAAAATGGAAATATGAGAGGACGTAAATGAAAGGCTGAGTCATCACTTTTTTTTTTTTTTTTAAATTTTTATTTTATCATTTATTCTTAAACCTTCTATTGAACAATAAGAGAATCAAATAATTTGAAGGGTATAACTATATGCGGCTTGTAGCTCATCCCTTGTCAAATGAGGATAGGTAAAGCATCTCCATATAGTTGGGAATTTGGGATAAGGTTTGATGATTGTGGTTATGGCAACTCAACACTTGGCTTAGGACGATATTTAGGATGTAGAGAACACCATAAAGGGGTTGACAAGGAAAACCAAATGAATAACAGCAGTTAATTGAAACTGTTGCAAACAAGGAAGTCAAATTCTGGAGTGCATGACTAATTACTCGCCTCAAATCACTACTTAATCACCCAAGTCCCATCAAAGTTTGAGGTGGATGATGCTCCAAGCCACTGTCAACAGCAACCTAAAAGCTGAGTACCAAGGTTTTACATCTTGGTCATCAAGCTGCAATTCTCCTACAATCTCTCACAACCAAAATCAATAACATGGTGAACCTTCCCTCACCACAACAAATTAGCACCTCGTCTAAAGCCTGAAGAGTATCTATTTCCTTAGATCTCTCATCATGTTCCCTTCAGACATTCTTCCAATCATTGTTTCACCTTGATCTACCATGCAGCTATACCGCAGAAGGGAAGTGCAATATAACTCATGAAATATCTGATATTCCACACGAGCAAAATCAACACTCCCACACCATTAACTCATTTATAGAATGAAGCTCCTGAACATGGAGACAACAAGACTAACTAAAATTGCAGCTCCTGAACTGCCAAAATCTACATAAAAAAGAACAACGGAAAAAATTAGAGCTCAGAAGTCATGTTTAAGAAAACATTAATATCAGTGACTGTTAATTTTTATCTTCAAGGCAGCAGCTCTGAGGGCCATCCATATAGAAGGTGGTCTACGAGACAGAGTTGATGGCAGAGCTTTTAAATCCTGGTAGAGGATTGTTCATTTCATGTTCAATCTGGATGGTTTCTTTTCCTTTTTGCCGTAAGGTTTTATTTTGGTAGTCCTGACTCATCTCATCTATGTAACAGAAGAAGATGGACGCCAAAGACTCCTGAATCGGCGAAGTAAATCCCTCGAACAACTTCAACCTCGGAAAAAAGAATATGTACCCGGAACACCTTGACAAGTTGACATCCAAGTTCCAATGACCTACAATCAATGCCAAATGGTGTGCTCCCAATTACCAAAAGAATTACAAGTTAATATTTTTCCTCATATTCCATTCACATACAAATACATACTAATGATACCATCAAGAAAATTAAAACAACGAGATCAACACAAAAGAAGAAAGAAACTAATATCCGAGAAAGCTCGACACATTAACGTCCGGGGAAAAGAAAAAAAGAATATAAAACAAAAAAGGAAACGAATTGTAAAATTTTTTTAGCAAACTTTTAATTATATAAGGCATGTTTTGAGGCCGTACAACGAAACACTTCCATCTACGACACATATTTTCATTAGATATGAAGAAATTTAAACCCCAGATGTGACATCAGAAACACTACGGTTCCGTATCAAGAATCAATCCAGCAACTCAAATAACACTCAATACCTGAATCAATCATTTTAAAAAACAAAAAAAAAGAGAGAAGAAAATAGCATAGAATAAAACACCCTAGGTCGTATCAGCAGAGAGAAATAGGAAACGAACCTGAATCTTGGTCTTGACATTGTCGATGGTGTCGCTGCTTTCGACCTCGAGCGTGATCGTCTTTCCGGGGAGTGTCTTCACGAATATCTGCATCGCTGCTGCCACAAGCACTGAAGCGAGGCGACGGCATAGGTCGGTGCTGTCGTGAGGTGGGTTCGGATATCCGTCCGCATGGGCCCCTAAGCAAGATACTTTTATTTTATTTTATGCTGCCGAAGGGGTAACTTAATGGATGATGCCCATAAATTAAGTATTGAGTTCAGATTCAGATTACCGGAATTAGATACTTAAGCATTCTGAAACCGCGCTGATCGGATGGATATGTTTGATGAATACAAACATGGACACGGACGTTAGTCGATATAAGCCGAATAATTATTAATTTAATTTATCATTCATATAATAATATATTATTAATTTATAATTTCAAAAATATTATTATATTAATAATAAATTAAATTAATATAATTATTTATTTTATTTTAAAATTTATAAATATTATATAAATTAAATAAAATTAGATATTTGGATATGAATATGAATGGAAATATTATCCATAAGTATTTTTTTCTTCAAAGATTATGAATATATATGAATATAGTTGAATATTCAAATTTGTATAAATTCGGATATTGAAATGGCTCTTAACGGACTTTTTCCAATTTGCTTCCATCTTTACTTTCACCTTTACTTTCGGGTTGTAGGTTAGGTTGAAATTGGTTATTCGTTTTTGCTGCGGAGATGAATTGAAGGCCAATAAAACATTGCCGAGCTTTTTCTACGTTCTCCTTAGCAGCTCAAGAACTCATGAAAAGATGGGATATTCTTAATTCAATAAGATATAAAAACAGATCCTCTATTTATCTAAGCTGTTCAAAAGTTAAATTAGAGAGAGAAAGCCCCATCTATTTGATAGTTTTACGAAATAAATACGAGACAACCCAGTTTACAAAGAGCTTATATCTATATCTCATCTGAATACATCCAATAAAATTAGAAAACAACATCACCTAAACCTATCAAAATAGATGATTGGTCAGTACATCCACTTCTTTAACTTGAACAACTTTACGTTACTTCTTCAACTTGAACAACTTTACATGAAAAATTTTGCAGATATAAAGAATCGAAAACTCAATGCAACACCACACGATTATGTGATACTATCCATCAAACTCAATAAGGATTTAATAGATGTTTGCCTATAACTGTAGGGAACAACTGTTTTCGAGAGCATTTGTTCCCCTTCCCCCTCCCCTCTGAATGCAAAGTATATTTACTGTGCAACAACTATGATCGGATAGCATCCGTTCTCCCTTTGCATCAGTACACACAATATTTCCTATGTTGGTAGGGTAGTGTTTTCTCCTCTTTCATCCATACATAGTACATATTTACTGAAAAAATCTTCCCCATCATCAGATTTGCTAGTTTAGTGCCAAGCCTATATCATCAAAACCAGTCTAGAAAACAAAAATTAATTTACTATTACCAAATTTAAATGGTTCATGATGTTCCACAAACCTTTTAGTTACAGGTAATATGAGTACTTAGACAAGTAAATGTGCAATATATCCTGACATGAGTGGAGCAACAAAAGCAGCAGAAGGGATCAGGAAGGTCTATCTAATCCCACCATCATGACACGGAGCTCCCATAAATCATGCATCTCCACATCAAGACTCCTGTCAATTTCTTAAAAACAAGGCATTCAGGTTCCTTGCTAGTTCATAATACCCATCCACAGGGTAACAAAAGGGCCCTCTTGCATTTTTTACAAAAATTATACACTGCATTGCAAAAAAGCATCTTACCCAGACAAATCCTAATACCACTCTAGAAAAGGGAAGGTTTAAGAGACATCTGGATTTATAAAATAAGTTCTAAGCTGAAGTTTTGTTAAGTCGAAAGTTTGTTTGCATATTCTGTAACAACAATCAAATAACTTAAATGAGAATGCAAAATAATAATCAAACATATTCGAAGAAAATGGCACTCGAGTATAATTGGTCCATTTTATTCATGAATCTCCATGGAAAGTTCATGGAAAGTTCAGTTATTTTAACTCGGTATAGAAAGTATCTGGTGTTTAAATCAGAGGTGTGAAAAGACTACCGACTTCAAATGTCCTATCAAGGATCAGACTTTAAACCCCACAGCCCGAAGGCATTGTTTATGGGCTTCAATCCATTTCTCACATGTAGCCTCACCATGCTGCACAATGCATTCATCTCTCAGCCTCTTTGTGTCTGGGCAGGCGCAACAGATCTTCTTTTTTGGCTTTGAATCAGGTGCTGGACCTGCTGCAACCAAATTCTGGCTAAAAGCCGAAGGTTTTGGTGATTTTGATTGCAAGGGCATCCCAACCTCTACGTGACCCATTTTAGCAAATTTTCAGGAGAACAATGGTACCTGCAACCATAAAAAGAGAGAGATTTTAGTAGAGTGCATGTGGCAACATTATACCTCCCAACTCCAATGCTTAAAGTCATGGTTCTATCTGGAATAATACCATGCTAATATAGCTAGATAAAATACCAAGAAATGTCAACCCTTAAAACATATATATTTATGTTATTGGCAAAATTCAGATGAGAAATTTGTAACATGCCCTTAGGTGTCAACCAGTCTGACTAGAAGTTTAAAGAACATGACAATATATCTCTATTATCACCACACTACAGAGCTTCATGTTTTTTGTATGTGTTATACAGCTCCTCACGCTAAGGTTATAGTTATCCACTTGCAAAAGGAAATATTTTTATTTCTAACAAACCCTTTTAAGGAATTTTGAAATGAAATTCGAATAAGTCATGAAAAGAATTCAACAAACTAACTTTGTTCCAAGATTGGATTAAATTTCAATCAGACAAAGCAATGCAAAATATGTCCTACCATTTATTACCTTATTACACTGCAAAAAGAAATACACTATCACGAACATATCTGGTTATAAGAAAAAAAGATTTTTTTAAAACAAAAAAAGATCTTCTAAAAGGAAGCAGCAGTACACCACCATGCTCTTTTAAGACTAAAGTTTGACTAAGCAACTTTAGAATGTTCTTTGCATCCATGTCAATATTTCAAGATGTAACATGTCCTAATTTTACAATATTCATCTATTCTAGAAAATAACTAAATCTACTAGACTACCACAAACAAGTTTACTTAACTTCAAATACAGTTCTATAATCAGAAAAAGTAAATTCTCAGGTCATCTATATAACTTTATTTTGTCAAATTCCTGTGCGAGGCAAGTTTCTCTGAGAAGGAAAGCATCTCTAACCAAAAGGCAGACAAAGCACAATTAGTATAACCATCGTTTCAAATCCTGACTGGATGGGGGACATCTGGCCATGCCATCTTGTTCTTATGAGAAAACGAGACCAAATAGGATGGGACTCCAAAGCCCATCTATTTGGAAAAGAAGAAAAAGAAAAGAAAGAAGGGGAAGAAGAAGAAAAGGGGTAAAGAAAAAGGAAGGAAAGAATAAGAAAAAGGAAAGAAAGAAAGGAAGGGAGAAGAGAAAAAAGAAAGGAAGGGAGAAGACAAAAAAGAAAGGAAATAAAGGAGGCGGTGGAAAGAATGAACCAACAAAAAAAATGCAAAAAGAAAGAAAGATGAAAAAGAAACAAACAAAAAATAAAAAATAAAGAAAAGAAGAAGGGAAGAGATACAAAAGGGAGCTAGGATCCTCCTTGGTGAATGATTTGCACTACAAAGGAGTATGCCAACACTATAGGTGATAACCGTCCATTTTCAAAATGGGTAATGTGTTGCCTATTTAAATATGCATAGCCTTTTGTGGTGCAAAAACTCACACAACAGAGGATCTAAAGGTGGGACAATGGGCTATCCTATTCTATGAAGAAACTAGGACATTTGCCTACAGAATTTAAAATCTAGAGTGCAACAACGATATTTCATAATTTAAAACAATGACAATCTCACAAAAAGGCCAAATTCATCTAAATCCTACCACCTCATGAGGAGAGCTATCAGCAATTACTATAGCCCTCTTTATAAGTCATCTGTATAACATATCTTACAGTCTTACGAAACACTAAATAGAAAGCTAATAGTGAATCAACCCAAATTTGACCTTAACAGCATATGTTGGGCATAAAGTTTACCACATTCTTTTAATACTGTTTAATTCAAATCTTCCATAATGAACTAGTTTCTCTATGGTAAATTGGTGTCTGCTCCACAACATCAAAGATGCTAAATAGTTTTAGGATTAGGATTTTTCTCTTAACTCAATCTGGAGAAAACTTGTTTAATAGCTTCTACGTCCTATTTTCATCACTCTCTCCTCCCAACAAATCACTTCATAAGTTAGTTAAAACTCATGCAAAAAAGTTCATATAGCACTACAAAATTGTATTTGAATACAAACCAAGGCTTCTGAATATCTCTATTTAAGTATAACAACTACATCATTGATAATCCCAAAGGCAAAACTCCATCAAACTAGTCATCCAAACCATCCATTATCCCGAGCTCCCCCTCACCTCAACTAGTGATATGATTTTGAAAAATCCTACAAATAAAAGTCGTCATTCCCATTATTAATCTCAATTATGCTCGAACAAAGCCCAAAAATAGGGATATCATCTCATTTCAATCTCTACAATCCCTCTATCCACAGTAAAAAACATGGCACGGGATATTATTTTCCATAGGAGAACCATGAATTGAAAATTTTGTAGCCAAAGAAGAATCCTGTCGATGGAAAATCCCCAAATCCTACAAAAAATCATGCTTCTACCAAGATTAAGCCTCAAAACCTCAAGAGACCAACTCACACCGCTACAACTCTTACAAAACCCATATTCTTGAGACAAAACCCCAACTGAAACCTAAGAAACCCCTCCAATCTCTCTCAGGTGTCCTCCTTCCCCACAGATCTCCAAAAAAAGAGAATAAAATGAAAAGAAAAAATAAAAAGGAAAAGGAAAAAGATATATCAATCTATGTGGGAAAAGGTCTTACTGTTTGATTTTTTCCTCACTCTGGTTTTTCCATCCTTAGCAGTTTCAATCGGGTTGTTTGCTTGGAGTGGTCGAACAGGGAGCTCTGACGAAGGCTTGGATTTTCTGTTGGATATTTATTTATATATAAGAGTCTAAAGGGTACGAATATTAATAGCGGTCATCTGATTTTCCTGTCTTCCATCTGGAGTTTCAGTTGGATGGGAGGCTTGGAGCGGCCGAACAGGGATTTGGTGCGGTCCAATTGCACCAGGAGCACGAGATGAAGATTAAAGGATGGCTATAGAACTTTGCATTGGGTATTTATATATGAGAGTCTAAATGTGATAAACATATTATTAATTAATTTAAAAATATATATAATTTTATTGATTAAGATAACGGCTAGGCCATCCAAAAATTTGAAGCTAAAATCTTCTCATCCTCCAATTAGGTCTAAAGATCGGACCACATATTAAAGGCTATGATTAGTCTTACTAGAGGGACTCGTGGATTTGATCTATCTAACGATAAGTTTTCTTTACTTCTACTAATTTTATAGTGCATGCCATATGTTTTAAAATTAAAAAATTATATTATTTAATTTTGAACTAATGATTGAGAAAAAAATATTTAAGTATATGAAAATTAGAAGTTTTAAAAAACTATGCATGCATGCATAAAAAAAAAATTAAAGATTATGGATCAAGCATAGTCTCTTTAGTCACACATTAGAAATTAATTTTTTCTAGATCTAACCAATTGAGATTGTTTTTTGATAGAGCGCATCCTTTCATGCCAAATTAGTCAGAGTTGATTGATGGTACACACCAATAATTTCATAATTTGTTCTCAAGACTAATATTTTTTGTCCTATTATGGAATAAATCATGATCATATGATTCAATGCTAGTTCTTTTTTAGTCTAGTTAGTTGGGGCTTATCACTGATACACACACAGAGATATCCTAATAGATTACGTATTTTGTATTCGGAGGCTACTCTATTTTTGGACTTATCATGGGACTTATTGGAGATAACCCTCGCTCCCACCGAAGTTCAGTCTGATGCTTAACCTAATGCAACCAACAATCATGGAAGAGCTTCAATCAAAAATTCTCTCCAACAGTCGAACCCCACTCAATCTCCTCCAGCAGTCGAACTCATTCAGTGGCCGAACTCCTCCAGTGACCGAATCCAATCGAACTCCTCAGCGACCGACCCCCAGTCGAACTCCTCAACGGTCAAGCCCCAGTCGAACTCCTTTCGGATCTTTTCTTCAGTCGGACTCCTACGGAAGTCGAACTTCTTTCGAATCTCTCCTTCAGTCGGACTCCTACGGAAGTCGAACTTCCTTCGAATCTCTCCTTCAGTCGGACTCCTATGGGAGCCAAACTCCTTTCGAATCCCTTCTTCCGTCGAACTCCTATGAGAGCCGAACTCCTTTCGAATTTTTTCTTCAGTCAGACTCCTACGGGAGCCAAACTTCTTCCGAATTTCTCCTTCAATCGAATTTCTATAGGAGCCAAACTCCTTCCACACTCCTCCTTTAGTCAAATTTCTATAGGATCCGAACTTCTTCCGTACTCCTCCTTCAGTCAAATTTCTGTAGGAGCCGAACTTCTTTCGGACTTCTCCTTCGATCAAACTCCTTCAAGAGCCAAACTCCTTCCGGACTTCTCCTTCAGTCGAATTTCTCTAGTGGATTGCTCCAGAATGATCCCCTCCAGATGTATTTCATTTAGAAGTTCGAACTCCTCTGGAATTGATGTATGTCGAAGCTTTTCACCGACCAACGCCTGCTTCCTCCAAACTTCGATTATTGAATCTCAACGAACGATCATTATCAGTCTGACGATACCTCTCCCTCTCCGTACCGAATCCCACGTGGTCCCGAGTGGCTCAGTATCGAACAGCTATGGCCGTCGCCATCAGTCTGCTATAGACGGCGCCCCCTCCATGATAGACTCCATCAGACCTCAAGCGGCCCGCTACCAGATGGTTGGAGCTGTCACTATCAATCCACTACAAACTCCGTCTATAAAAAAAGGATCCTTCAGATATATTTTCTCTAAGCTCTCTTCTCCTTCTCAAAATTATGTCAAATTTTTGTCTGAGTACTCCATTTTTTTTGGTCAAAAAAGTTGACTTGATCGTTGGAGGATCCTACTGGAGCCACCACCACCAACTCCAGACTGAACTTTATTTTGCAGGTCACCAACAGCAACCTCATCTTTCTCGACTCCAGCTCGATCCAGTATCGATCAGATTCTGCACCAATAGAATTAGCGCTAGAGGAAGGGCCTCTGTCTCTAAGATACCCTTGTTCTTAAAGGAGTATTCAGTCGATCCTGCCGACCTTCTTCTCCAAGATTCATCTTCATCCTCTTCCTCAATCCCAAGAAATATCTCAAAAGAAGATGACTATTCGAAGATTTACCGCTTCAGCTATCAGATCTGAGTCAGACCCATCCGTTCCTGCTCCATCATTGGTACTTTAACCTCCACCTCCATCGATGATCATGGTAGATTCGAAGCAGTTTAATCTGCTGATGCAGTGAATTCAGAACCTCACCAAGATGGTGCAGGCCATGCGGCAACCTCCGATGGTGACTCCATAAAAAAATTCATCATCAGGATGTCGAAAATCGATCCTAAGAAAGAGCACTTGGGCTAGCATACCCGTCGCCCCTAGGAAGAAAAAATAAAGAGTAGAGGATCCATGTTCGGATCATGATTCTTCTCTAGAGGAGATCATTTTCATCTGTAGCTGGAAGCCATCCAAGATTTGTGATCGAAACGACATCCTCGATCATAAATTATGAAAGATGGACCGACAGATTGAGAAACTTTGCCATGTCATCCCGACTCGCTATGACGACGTCTGCACCAATCCCTCCTCTCTTCGAATTATGCAAGAGTCCATTCCGTCAAACTTCAAGCTCCCTCAATTTGAAAACTACAATGGAACCTCTGATCCGGTCAATCATCTAAAGGCCTTTCGGACCATGATGCTGCTCCATGGCGCACTAGACTTCATATTATGCCGAGCTTTTCCATCTACCTTAAAGAAAGTAGTAAGAAATTGATACTCGACATTGAAGCCAGGTATGATATTCTCTTTTGATCAGATGAGCCATCAGTTCGTGGCTCACTTCGTCAGCAGCCGATGTCCATGCTGAGGTTCGAATTTTCTTATGAATGTCAAGTAGAAGAAGGAAGAATCCATCCGAGATTATGTCATCCGATTTAATGATGCTGCATTGGAGGTCCGAAATCTGGACAGTCTGTTGTGATGGCCGCACTCAAGGACGGTCTTCAGAAGAATGATTTGCTGTTCTCCTTGGAGAAGAAGTATCCTAGGGACTTTATTGATCTACTAGCTCAGGCTGAGGGATATACTCGTACGGAAGAAGCCTTCAAGTTGAAGGATGAAGAAGCTGCAGAAGAGCGGTGGGTGGACGAGTCTAATAGACCCACCGTCGATGGAGGACCGAATGAAGTTCGATCGTGCTCATAGACTTCCTCCGAACGCAAGCGAATCCGAACTCCTTTTCGAGCTCGTCATCAAAGAAGCCCCGATAGAAGGGCACGAAGAAGTTCTCCCTCCAAAAGGTTCCATTACGTCCTCCTCAACGCTCCTAAAACTCAAGTTTTGATGAAAATTAAGAATCGGCTACTAAGATCAGAAGAATTACGATCTCCCCCAAACAAGTGCAATCGAAGCAAGTACTACCTCTACCATCATGACCATGGCCATGATATTGAAGAATGTATTCAGCTCCAAGATGAAATCGAGAAGCTCATCAAAAGGGACCGACTTGGTCGGTTCCTCAGACGCCAGTCTGAAGCAGGAGAAGATCGGCCAAGGGCGCTGTCATAGCCAAAACCACCAATGATGGAGGAACAATAAGAAGATCGACCGCCTTCCGACATCATCAACGCTACCTCTAGGAGGGCTTGGTACTTTAAAGAGCCGCCATCTTTAAGCCTCAAAGCCAGGGGAGGTCGTCCAATACGAAACTTACCGTCTGAAGGAGCTCGGAGGAACAATGCTCTTACGATCTTTAAATTCAAAAAATCTGAGGATGTACTATTAGTAATTTTCCTTCAATAAAACTTCTCTATTTTAATATTTTCATTTCTTGATGCAAAAATTATATGATAACAGGAAAGAAGCGATCAATAGTGGTCATGTTAGGAACAGGAAGAGAACCTCATCCTAACATGAGCAAGTCGAAGGCCTTCAACCTCGGCTGGAGATAAGATCTCCCCTGAGCTTCAAAGTCTACGTCAATAGGAGATAAGATCTCCTTCAACCTCGGCTGGAGATAAAATCTCCCCCGAACTTCTACATCAACAGAAAATAAAATTTTCTTCAACCTCAACTGGAGATAAGATCTCCCCCGAGCTTCAAAGTCTACGTCAATAGAAGATAAGATTTCCTTCAATCTCGACTGGAGATAAGATTTTTTTCGAGCTTCTACGTCATAGGAGATAAGATCCTTCACCCTGGAGATAGATTCTCCTCTGAGCTTCAAATCTATGTCAACAGGAGAAGATCTCCTTCAACCTCGATTAGACATAAGATTTCTCCGAGCTTCAAAATCTACGTCAATAGAAGATAAGATCTTCTTCAACCTCGACTGGAGATAAGATCTCCTCTAAGCTTTCAACGTCTACGTCAACAAGAGATAAGATCTTCTTCAACCTCGGCTGGAGATAAGATCTCCCCCGAGCTTCAAAATCTACGTCAATAGGAGATAAGATCTCCTTCAACCTCGGCTGGAGATAAGATCTCCCCCGAGCTTCAACGTCTACGTCAATAGAAGATAAGATCTTCTTCAACCTCGGTTGGAGATAAGATCTTCCCCGAGCTTCAATATCTACGTCAATAGGAGATAAGATCTCCTTCAACTTTGACTGAAGATAAGATTCTCTCCCGAGCTTCAAAGTCTACGTCAACAGGAGATAAGATCTCCTTCAACCTCAGCTAAAAATAAGATCTCCTCCGAGCTTCAAAGTCTGCATCAATAGAAGATAAGATCTCCTTCAACCTCGGTTGGAGATAAGATCTCCTCCAAGCTTCAACATCTACATCAATAGAAGATAAGATTTCTCCAACCTCGGCTGGAGATAAGATCTCTTCCAAGCTTCAACGTTTACGTCAACACGAGATAAGATCTCCTTCAACCTCGGCTGGAGATAAGATCTCCCCCGAGCTTCAACGTCTACGTCAACAGAAGATAAGATCTCTTTCAACCTCGACTGGAGATAAGATCTTCTCCGAGCTTCTACATCAATAAGAGATAAGATCTCCTTCAACCTCGACTGAAGATAAGATCTCCTCCGAGCTTCAACGTCTATGTTAATAGGAGAAAAAATCTCCTTCAACCTCGATTGGAGATAAGATCTCTTCCGAGCTTCAAAATCTACATCAACAGGAGATAAGATCTCCTTCAACCTCGCTGAAGATAAGATCTCTTCCGAGCTTCAACATCTACGTCAACAGGAGATAAAATCTCCTTCAACCTTGGCTAGGGATAAGATCTCCCCCGAGCTTCAAAGTCTACGTCAATAGGAGATAAGATCTCCTTCAACCTCGGTTGGAGATAAGATCTCTCCGAGCTTCAACGTCAACAGGAGATAAGATCTCCTTCAACCTCGATTAGAGATAAGATTTCTTCCGAGCTTCAAAGTCTACGTCAACAGGAGATAAGATCTCCTTCAACCTCGATTGGAGATAAGATCTCTTTCGAGCTTCAACGTCAACAGGAGATAAGATCTCCTTCAACCTCGACTAGAGATAAGATCTCCCCCGAGCTTCAAAGTCTACGTTAACAGGAGATAAGATCTTCTTCAACCTCGGCTGGAGATAAGATCTCCCCCGAGCTTCAACGTCAATAGGAGATAAGATCTCCTTCAATCTCGGTTGGAGATAAGATCTCTCCCGAGCTTCAACTTCGACGTCAACCTTGGCTGGAGATAAGATCTCCCTCAAGCTTCAACCTGAACTGATGTAGAGCTCTAAAAAGGACTTCGATAGTCGTCCTTTTTGTACTCCCTTCCTTCGAGTTTCAAACTCGAAAGTGGGTGGACTATTGTTGGGGATAAATCCTGCTCCCGTCGAAATCCAGTCTGATGCTTAGCCTAATGCAACTGGCAATCATGAAAGAGCTTCAATCGAAAATTCTCTCTTCAGCAGCCGAACCCCACCCGATCTCCTCCAGCGATCGAACTCATTCAGTGGTCGAACTCCTCCAATGGTCGAACCCAACCAAAATCCTCAGTGGTCGAGCCCCGACCGAACTCCTTCCGGATCCTTCCTTCAGTCGGACTCCTATGGGAGCCGAACTTCTTTCGGATCTCTCCTTCAGTCGGACTTCTACAGGAGTCGAACTCCTTTCGGATCCCTCCTTTCATCGAACTCCTATGGGAGTCGAACTTCTTTTGGATCCCTCCTTCAGTCGGACTCCTACAGGAGCCGAACTCCTTCTGGATCCCTCATTCAGTCGGATTTCTATAAGAACCAAACTTCTTTCGGATCCCTCCTTTCATCGGACTCCTATGGGAGCCGAACTTCTTTTGGATCCCTCCTTCAGTCGGACTCCTATAGGAGCCGAACTCCTTCTGGATTCCTCATTCAGTCGGATTTCTACAAGAGCCAAACTCCTTCCGCACTCCTTCTTTAGTCAAGTTTCTACAGGATCTGAACTCCTTCTGCACTTATCCTTCAGTCAAGTTTCTGCAGGAGTCAAACTCCTTTCGGACTTCTCCTTCGATCGAACTTCTTCAGAAGTCAAATTCCTTTCGGACTTCTCCTTCAGTCGAATTCCTCCAGTGGATTGCTCTCGGATGATCCCCTCCAGACGTATTTTCTTTAGAAGTCCAAACTCCCCTGGAATTGATGTATGTCGAAGCTCTTCACCGACCAATGCCTGCTTCCTCCAAACTTCAATTATTGAATCTCAATGAATGGTCATTATCAGTCTGACGATACCTCTCTCTCTCCATACCGAACCTCACATAGCTTCGAGCGGCTCAGTACCGGACAGCTACGACTATCGCCATTAGTCTGCTACAGGCGGTGCTATAGGCGGTTCCCTCCTCCATGATAGATTCTACCAGGCCTCGAGCGAATCGCTACCAGACGACTAGAGCTGTCACTATCAATCCGCTATAAGCTCCGTCTATAAAAAGAGATCCTTCAGATATGTTTTCTTTAAGCTCGCTTCTTCTTTTCGAAACTCTGCCAAATTTTTTTTTGAGCACTCTATTTCTATTGGCAAGAAGAGCTAACTTGATCGTCGGAGGATCCTATCGGAGCCACCACCATCGACTCCGTATGAGACTTTATTTTACAGGTCACCAGCGGCGACCTCGTCTTCTTCTTCTCCAGCTCGATCCGACGTCGATCAGATTCTACACCAATAGAACTAATAACAGCTATGGTCATCAAGGACTGAAAGAGAGTATGATTTATCATTATGTATGATATATTTTAAAAAAGAAACTAATGTTGGTGAACCGTAAAGCTTATTATCTTTCTTCTTTTTTTATATATATAGATATAACAAATAAACGAGATTTGGGATCGCACAATAAAAAGGTTAAGATTTAAAATATATTTAATTAACTTTTTCTTGAATAAATTTGATTCCGATATATTCTTGTCCATTGTGAACTATTTATTTTAAATTAATGCATTAAATTATTTGTTTCTGCCACTGATAAGGCAGGTCCTGCATGTCTTGTGAGGTTAAACCCAATAGATTACACTAGGTCAAGGCACAATGTCAAATCAACAAGTTAATCCCTTTGCCACCACTAAACTCAAAAGCCTTGAGTCATCCAATTAACCATCGCCAGATCATTAGCATAGAAAATAGAATGACCAATGGCATCTCCACTGCTCCTCAACCCAACCCCATATCCATATATAAACTTCACTATTTTAAGTCACGATGTAGGAACTTACAACTTCCAGTGTTAGAATCTCTGCATCTGGTGAAGCAATTCAAGAAGACTACATAGTGAACCAGAAAAAAGGATAATTCTGGAAAATATAAATGACTAAGAAATAGCTCTGTGACGAAATGGAAATGGAACATTCTCTCTACAGAGAGTTGCTATAAGATTAGTGGTGTCTGGAAACAAAACAGTTAATTAAACCTTCATGTTTAAATTGTCTCAAAACATCATAGTTCCATTTATATTCACATAACATCAAATAGTTGCAAAGTGTAGTTACCCCTACAACTTCCGAGACAAGTAAGGCTTCAATTTATTACCAATCATTCCTCCATTCAGGACTTCTATTTGCCAGATATATTTTGGCCAACCCCACACTTGATCTAATCCTCCCACGTCATGAAATCTAGAAGTCCCTTATTAGTTCCACTAACTCATCCTGCAACTTTAAATAATAAAAAAGTATGCTATTAAATTTAACATGCTGATATTGGACTGGCAAAACCATCATAACACTGCTGATAAAAATCCATCTCGATGAGTAGGAACTTGTATGATTATTGTAATTAAAACATTCCCGTCAAACGAACATCCCACGAGATTACCGTCATGTAGATGTGATCTACCACCATAAAATTTTCCAAGTGTCATGTAATATGAGTCATCATCCACAAAATATGCATACTATCCCTTCTTAGTCCACAACGTCGCACCAGTCCTTCCTTTCTAATGCACTTAAATAGCACCATGAATCATGAACCACTTCACCAGTCACTCATGAATAAAAAGATTAGAAGGATCTTTGAAATAAATATTACCATGACCTTTCTGGTATTCCAGATGAAGCCCCAACCCAAGAAACTTCCAACTTCACCAAATGTACCTCCTCCCATCTTTGCCTGGTACTCCCAAACCTCATGTTAATAACTACTATGCTTATATTTAGCAACACTTCACAATCTTACATAAAACCGTCACATGGTAGTTTTCGAAACAAGTTAGATATTGCAATCTTCTATTAAGACAGATGCCTCCACGGCCTGTGCTATTTCTCTCTACTCGGCACAGAAAGACTGATGACGTATTCAATCCCAAACCAACGTTACTATTAAATGGCTTTTTACTATTTCTTACAAACATCATGGGAAGATCAGAGAGAACCCAACATTAGATTACAAGCCCCTTCCATCCAATTTTTTTAAAAAAAAATCAGAAGGAACCTTAAAAATTAATTCAATGAAACTAAAATTTTCATATTTGATGGAATCAAATAAAAATAAGAATAATTAAAATTCTCATATTTGATGAAATCAAATAAAAATAAAAATAAATGAAGCAAAAGAAATACCAATAGAGATAAACTAACGATACTTATATGCAAGAAATTCTAAGCATATCAATTGAACAAAAGCAAGCACCTTATGAGAAAAATATGATCCTCAACTCTAGATCAATCAATTTAATTCCTAATTCTTTCAAAATTCGACCGTCTGAGGTTTATAAAAATTAACTAGCAGTAATAACCGACAATCAAGCCTTCGAATCGTAAACCACATGCATCCTGAAAATCAAGAAATTTTTCAGAGAAAAAGAAATCCTAATTGCATAATTAAAAGATCGTACTGAGGGAAGGCTCCGCTTCTTCTCCCTCGCTTCGCCGCCTTTTGTCTTTTAATCCAATAGAGCCACTCGTCAGAAGCCTCCTCTGCTCGAGCGCTCTGATAAATAGCCAGACCTCCGCCGCTTCGGCTTCAAGGTCGCAACTCCACAGCCGGCCCGGTCGAACTGATTGTACGATTAATAAAAGGGTGCAACCCGGTTCACGTCACTTTAAGGAGAATGGTATCCATATGGGGTTTATTCGGGGTGAGAGTGGGGAAGCATGGGGGGCACGCCGGCGGCGGTGGCGGTGGGCATCGGAGTGATGCTTCCCTTCCCCTTCTACTACCTCCTATGGAATTACCCGCAGGCATGGGTGGATGTATGCGGGAAAGGGGTGGACCCCTCCCATCGGATGGCTCAGGTCTCTCACGTCCTCAAGATTTTCCAGTTCCTCGCTCTATTCTCTGTTGCCCGATTCTCCTGGCCGCCGTGGTACTGCTACCCTCTCTTCGCCGTTGGCCAGTACCTCAACTTCAAGTGAGCCTCTCTCTTTCTCTATCTCTCTCTCACACACATTATTATCTTTTGATTAGTTTGTGGAAGATTGTTTTCATCTTAGTTCCGATTTAAAGAAACATATAGTGCTTTCCTTCCCGAAAGATTGTTGTTTAACCTTGATATCGTGGGATTTATCCCAGCAACTCGTTGATCGGAATATTTGGAATTGTGCTAAATGGTTAAGATTTAACACCATTGTAGTTGTGTTAAAACGGGGATCGGTTCCAATAAAAAAAATTAAAAAAAAATCTTGGTATAAAACAATGTACTTTGTTGAAATCACAGAATGTGCGGCACATATGTTCTATCTACTGTATTTTAGCAATTAATTGAAGATTAATTCTAGAATTTTATGGATCAACCAGTCAGAGCGTCTTTGTTTAGACCATAACCATAATCATCCATCCTTGCCCCAAATATTTGGGTTTGGCTTCATGGATCCTCATCTGCGAAGCATGCATATCTACGGTCCCCTCTTATGTTATGTGAAGCTAGCTTATTTGTTTATATAAATATCTTAAGTTGTTTTAACACGGAGTATGAGCGTCTCATGAGACTGTAAGTATCCAAAGAACTACTCAAGTGAATTGGCCTTGTGGACAACTTACGCAATTCCCTCTAGTATGGGTTGTATAATAGGGTGCCACTTATATTTTTTGTTTTAGCCATTGTAGGTGCAGTGCACAAATTGCTGTGTCCGTGTTGCATGTGAAGGCATGATGAGCCAACAATGGTGAATTGAAAATGATATCCCATCTTTGAGTGAATTTGCCATATTAGAGTAGTTCTTTTATTTCATAATGATAGATAAGAAGATAAGGAATCATGGTATACTTTGTGACATGAAATACAAAGCAAGACTTTTGAGTCCTTGTATCAGCTAAATGTAAACAAGAGATGAAGAAATGCAGAGCGTTACTTCCTCCTCAATGCAGAGGCTGCACATGTGAAGCAGTTTTCTTAATGATATTGGGCTTGAACTCTTGAGTTTGTTTTACGTTAAATGATGACCCATTATCTGCGAGGCATTGTGGAAGAACTTAGCTACAATGATCAGATTGGTTATGTTGTTACAAGATTGATTGTGTTACTTAGAGACCTCAAGGAGAGCTCATCTCATCTTTACCAGAAGAGAGAAGATTTGATCATCGACTCGGTCTTAATATATGGTTTACTCTGAAGCTTAGATCATCAAAAAACATATCCTTGTTTAACTAATGTGAAGAATCATCTGGATCTTAAGAACAGTTCAACATCACTAAATTTTGTAGGGAGATGTTAGCATCAGCAGATTTGGGTGAGGGAATTACAAAAAGAGCACTGTGATTGTTGGGCAAAAATTGCTAAAGCTAATAGGATATCAGCCCATGGTCCTTTGATCAACTAGTAGCATGATAAACTATGCCATTGCTACTTTTGTTTTGTTTCCCACTTGCCTTTTGTCCTATTTTCCTGTTTTAAATATATCACTCTGCACGAATACACATATGCATGACTATAAGAGATGAACCATGCCTCATCCATTTGGTGCTATTTTATTTTGTCCTATGTGGACGTTGTTCTTTACCTAAGTTCTCCAAAATAGAATCATCTGTAAACTGCTCGCTACTTTATTGCAGGCTTTTATCTATTTTTTTACTTCTCTTTCTTGACCTTTGAAACTGAATTTAATATTCCCTTTTCACTTGGATTTTTTGTCTTCAAGGATTGACATGTCTGAAATATTTCAAATTTCTTCATACCATCATATCTTGTTTTCCAGCAAGTAAGACCATGACTTGGTTGTGATCAGTTAGTAGGAGTTAGTGATATTAAAAACAAAATCAAGGAAAAGCAGGAGTTTTTTGCAAATGCTATCTTCAACATCAATCTCCATAAGGTATTTCACTAATTTGTAGTGAAACAAAAACACTAAAGCAACAACAATGCCAAACAGGCCCATAGTTAACATGATCAGTTGATGAATGATTTTATCTATGGTGGAAATGTATTTAGTTTGCTGTAAGATTTTTCTAGGTTGCCTAATTAAGATATTTTATGATCATACTTAATGAGTCCTTTCTCAGTTGCTGAGATCGGTTCATCAAAGGTGTGGTACTTCTAACCCTAAAAAAAAGAAGGGAAAAAAAAAGAAGCCAAGTACTGCAGCTACAAACATACATAAAAAAAAACTTGGATCTTTACTGCCCTGCAGGTTTACTTTCTAGTACTTGGGATCAGGATTGATATGAATGCTTTCATTATTGTGTTATATTTGTTCCATTGCACAGTAGAGGGCATCCAAATGGGCGCTATTTGTAATTTCATATAATAAACTTATGCATAGATTGAATAATATTTATATGTTTACATGAGTTTCTGACTTAATGTTTGAGTAGTTGCTTCGAGATTTTCATCGAGAAAGCAGAATTTTGTTCTCATAGCTTCGACTCTAAATTCAAAAAGCATTACTGTCAGGGTGTATCAACTGCTTGGTGAGGCAGGCACTTACTATGGTGTACGCTTCGGAAAGAAAATTCCATGGGTAACGGAATTCCCTTTTGGATACATTAAGGACCCACAGTATGTTGGAAGTATCCTGAGTCTTCTTGCAGTTTTATGTTGGCTTCCCTTCCAGTATGTGTTTCTGTGGGTGCTCGGTTATCTCTTCATGATGTGGGTGGAATCCAAGGAAGATCCAGCAACTCGTGCCAAGCTGCTCTCCTGATTTATTTGATTGAACAGAGACTAATTACAGATTGTTGCTGAAATCGGGATAATTGATCTTTTTAAGACAAATAATTCTTGGTGATCATTTTTGCTGACACTAGTAGCTCCTCTGATTGCAAATTTTTGTTTTAGGATAAAGGATTACCAGAGTCAGAATTTTTTTGGAGATGTACCTTCCAAGCATCCAAACTAGAATCTCTAGTTGGTAGGCAGAGGTGATGACCATTAGGGCAAGCCCTGATTCGTGTCTTTGCACTCCGTTCATGTATGAGTTTTATAACTTTGATATTTTGGGCTTTGTCTCAGCATTCTCTTTGAATAGTTTTTACTCTCTGTGTTAGTGTGTTAAGCATTTCTTTTAGGCATTGTAGCAGGCGCTTGTGGGTCTGAAATCGTAAGCATGCTATTCGAGGTTAAAACTGCCTCATCGCTATGGATCTTTTTTAGTTTGTTCAAAGTTTAAATTAAAAGTGTTTTTTTAATAGTATTTGATTTAAAGAATTTGGAAGTCAGTGAGCTGTGCAGGGAAGAGCTTAGAGGCAGAACTTAAATGGTCTATTTGGGGGAGAATCTGTTAATATCTTTACTGAACCTCTGTGTGACAATGTACCTCTGTCTGGAATGGCTGTTCCTGTCAACTTGGGGAGGCCTTGGCTGACTGGGTGAAGAATCTCTGAGGCCTTGGCTGACTTAAACTTGGTGAAGAAACTCTTTCTTAACATTGGTGAATGGAATTAAGGACTGCTTTCACATGTTTCCCTCAACAATTAGTTCCACAAGTTAGTGAATTTCCTCAGGCTCCTATACAGCAAAAAGATGCTAGAAGTGGGGCGATGGATTTAGAAAACAAAAATAATGACAGGGAGATCAACAGATCTATGAGGCCATCAATTCAAAACCACAATCTATCTTTTGGCTGGATTTGGAAATCAAAAGCATATGCAAGTATTGATGTAGAATCTGGTTGACGTTGGAACGAAGCTGGAGCTGGAGGAGACAAGGTCGGCGTCAGTGATCTGCAAAACATAGTCCTGACTGGAGTCGGAGGTGGTGGCTCCGGTAGGATTCTTCGACGATCAAATCAGCTCTTCTGGCCAATACAAATAGAATTCTTAAAAAATTAAGAAGCATAATTTTGAACTTAGAGAAAAAACATATCTGGAGAATCCGTTAAATAGACGAAGCTTGTAACAGAATGATGGTGACAGTCATAACCATTTGGTTGTTGGCCGTTCGGGACTACGTGGAGTTTGTTACAGAAGATAGTATTCGTTATCGTAACGCATCGGTCCGTTGGGATTTAATAGTTAAAGTTCGGATGGAGTAGACATTGGCAATGAAGAGCTTTAAATCTCAACAGTTTCAGAGAAGTTCGGACTCTTCTAAGATCGTCTAGTGACTGAAAGGAATTCGTTCATAATAAATTCGACTGAAGGAGATCACCTAGAAGAAGTTCTAATGGAGGAACCCGATTGAAGAAAATCATCCAAAAAGAAGGCAGCTGGAGGAGTTCGTCTGGGGAGTACGACTAGAGAAGGTCATCCGAAGGAAGATCCGCTGTAGAAATTTGGAATAAGACCCACTGAAAGAGTCTGGAAGGAATCCGACTGGTGAGAGTTCGGAAGGAGATCCACTGGAGGAGTTTGAAGGGTATACGGTTGAAAGAGTCTACGTAGACGACGAGATCCTTTCTAGCGAGTGCAAGGAGCTCGGATGGACAAAGGTCAATTGGATGAAGGTTGATGGAAAGGAAATTAGCTGAAAGGAGCCTTGGAAGGAGATTGATCGGCTAGAGCTTGGTTGCCAGTTGTGATGAGCGGACGACTTTGATACTCTTGCGATTCAATCATTCTTTTTGGAGCCCTGCTATTTTTAGAGCTGTCTGAAGGCTAATAAGATGGAGATGAGGTCTCTTGCACATTTAAGATTTTTGATGTGAGAATTCAAAGATCCGCCACTCTCCGCGAGTTGCAGAAGTTTGTCTGGTGGGGGAGAGCTCCATCGATCCAATGTCGATTCAAAATCGAATAGTCCGAAGAGGTTCTAGTTGGAAAGGAGTTCAAACAGCTTCAAGATCAGCCAAGCTAGACTGCATTGGGACAGGATACTTAACTGCTTTGATGGCCACCATCACCGTTTAAGCTCGCATGGGCAGAACCTGCAAGGCCCTGTAGGTTCTGGAGTTATCGAGTGAAGTTAGTCATGGCTGTTGTTATCAGATGAGATTATTCTAAGACTCGACATCCTTTTGGACTTTGGTAGGAGAGGGTTTATCCCTAACACAAGTCTCTTACTTTTGAGTTCGAGATTCGAGAGAAGGAAGTAAAGAAATATGAGTGCCGAAGTTCTTTCATGCTCTTCACACCCGTTGGAAAGAAAATTTTGGCATTATTTGCGCGGGTGTTGAAACTTTTTTAAATACGAGATAATCCGAAAAGATAATTTTTAAAATTTTCATCGAAACGTTGCCCAAGATACGACATAATTAAGGCTCTGCCCATTGTCAATCCTCTGTCATGATAAGCCAGATACGTATCAACCTAGGATCGGTCGGAGAGGACCTACAATTATAATCGTCTCAAGCTTCTGTGGATATTTAAGCTCGTCTTCTTCCTTTGGAGTCTCATTTTGATCAATATCTTCTTTTTCTTCCTTCGATTTTCCTCCTCCTGCTTGAGAGCTCCAACTTTCTTCACCATTTTCTCCAATCTCGGGAGTTCTTCCATTTGACTCGGAGCGAGCTCGCCATCTTTCCACTTTTCTTAACCGACTTAGGTTAGTTTCAAAACCCTCTATATTTTTCACCTTCGTTCGTTTGGTTTCTTCGAGAAAGCCTTGAATCTTATTTTTCTTGATTTTTCGGAGGATTTTTCAATTTAGTTTGATCCATATGTCCAATGAAGTTTTCTGGTCGACTTGTTCTAAGAGTTCGGTTCATCTAGCACTGATGGATCCCTCCCATAGAGACTCCGAACTCGTAGAAGTACCTCGACCTTCCTTCATTCCTAGCACCATTCCTTGTAAACTTCATAATGTAGATCTTTCCTTGATCAGAATCCAGTTCAGAATTTCTTCTGAATACGAACTTGAACTCCCTGATCCCAGTGATTGAGCTTGCTCCCCTCCTCCGGGCCGAATTTCCTTATATGTTGAAACCCTCCAAGTAGAACTTCGACTACCAATACCTTCTTTTATAGCAGACCTGTTTAGGCTTTTAAATATCTCCCTCGCTTATATGGCTCCGAATTCATTTAGGTTTATTGTAGGATTTCTTTTCTTATGCATCCTGGCTGAAGTCTGACTTATTATTTCTCTATTTCATAATTTCTTCACCTTTAAACATCATCCCACTGTTAAAGATTGATGGTATGTGTCTTCTCAATTCGACGAAAAGGGGTTATTTAAGGGACGCCCCTTTTTCCATTCACAACTGAAAGAAGAAGTTCTTTTTCATTTCATGTCCTTAGAGTTAGAACTTTCTTCCTAGGGAAACATAAGGAATTCAGTTCATCGAGCCCCTGGACTTGAGAAAGAGGATTGGGACTCGGCCTGACAGATTGAAAAACTACCAAGCTCCCTCAATATCCAGACTCCTAAACGATCAGATCTTATTTAATCTCGATCTTAGTCTTCTTGATCCAGTAGGTAGTTTTCTTTAGCTAGTCAATCATGTAACGTTTTTTCATCTGACTTTAACTTTTTCTATCGCAGAAATAATTTTCGAAGAGCAAAATTGCTTATCGAAGGGAATCAAATCTTTCAAAAGAAAGGGCAGCTTCGTCGGAGAGCTATCGAAGAAGGCTCGCATCGAAGAATTGATCTCAATTGTGCCGATCCAGGCAACGCCTGTCTCGGAATCCAACGTGGTGGCGCCAAGTCCGGCCCTGCCTGATGAAGCTGCTCCCTCCACATCTTCTGAATGGAGGAAGTTGCCAAGAAGAAGAAGGAGAAAAATGCTATCGCCAAGAAGGTCAAAAGGAAGGTCGGGCGCTCTGGCAGCAAAAGCTCTGGCCAGGAGTAGAATTCTTTGGATGATCGGAAGGTCGTCCGATCTCTGATGTGGGATAGCATTCTCTCACACATTATTGACAGAATGGTCCAGAAAGAAAATGCGGAGAAGTTTGATGAATCCTTCGCTGCCTACCTTGAGGTAACCAATTTTTTCGAACTTGTTCGAATGAAGGATGTACTTTCAAAATTCTGACTTAATTTTTTTTCGTTCTGCAGCTGGGGCACAACTTGTTTGCCCATTCGAAGGTGATGGATCTTAGCCAAGTTGAGATTTCCAAAGCCCTCCAAGAGGCTCAGGCAGAGATCGAGAAGGTTCGGGCCAAGGTCGATTGTTTGAAAGTGGCCTCGGAGGTCTAATCTTCAGAAGTTGAGCATCTTCGGGAAGCATTGTGGAAGAAAGAAGAAGCAACGATAAGACTGAAGGCTGCTTTGACTCTTGCAGAAGAGAAGAAGAAGCTGGAAGAGGAGGTCAATGTTGAATAGGAGCGGACTATCGAAGCCTTCAAGTCTTCCAAAGCTATAGAGGACATCAAGATTGCTTTGGCCCAGGAAGCTTTCTTAGAGAGATTCGAGATCTGCATGAGGAGGGTCGCAAGGAACTTCCTTAAGATGGACTTTAGCCTTCTGACAGACAAACCCAACGAACAAGCCGGTCCCTCCAATGCTAGTGCTACCCCTCCTGCTATCGAACCTGCCCCGGATGCTTCTGAACCTACAGCCGAAACTCTTGAGTCTATTTTCGAGCTCAAAGTTGCAAAGAATGCACCGACCTCGCCTGCTTTTGTACCTATCGAGATCTAAAACTTTTGACCACTTGTACTTTTTTTTTGTTCTTTCTGACGTACTCAAACATTTTGTTAATACAATGAGAGTAAATTTCCTTTCTTCTTCCTTGTATTGTGATGCTTGTTATTTAGAACTTCTCTAGCAAGCCAAGCCTTGCCCCTTCTTCTTCGGCCGATGCCGCACCACTACCTGAGGGCATCCCTTTAAAATTCGTTGCCAAAAACTTGAAAAAGGAGATCATCAATTTAAAAAAAAATTAAAGAAGGTTGGAGGTGAACTTCAAAAGTCGAGAAAAAGCTGCTTAGAGTTAATGATCGAGGTTACTTGCTTATGCCAAGTGCACAAGGATTCTATGGATTATATTAGAAAGAAAAGAGATTTTGAAGTTGAGCTCGAAGAGACCAAAAACCGCGCCAGTGAGAAGACTTGATTTTTAACAGCCAAAGCCAGCTTTCTTGAAGTTAAGCTCAATGTGGCAAAAGAAAAAATTCTGCTATTGGAAGGGAGCTCGCCATGGTCTTCTGAGAAGGCGCGATATGACTGGGATTGGTTGAAGAAATTTTTAGAACTTCAGAAATAACTTTAAGATACTGAAGCTTGGTACAACAGTTATAAAGTGTGCTGGGCGGAAAGAATGTCTAAACTTGAGCGTGAGCTTAAGACGGCTAGAGACGAAGTGACTCATCTTCGAAAGCAGTTAATCGATAGTCAGTAGGCCAGTGTTGATAGAGAGCCTGAGTGACTTGCTTTTTTAAGAAATTTCTTTGATGATCTTTCTACGACATATGAGAAGGAGAAGGCTAAACTTCAATAGTTGAAGATCCAGATGACATATGAGCATCAGGTTGTTAAGGATGCGGAGGCCGAGTTGGAGGTCCTAAGAAGACAGCTGTGGAAGTTCAAAGACAATTTTCAACGAGCCAATAGACTATTTGTGGAGAGTCTGCTGAAAAGAAAAGAATTTGAAGAAGAGATCATTAGCTTGAAGCAATCTTTAGCGATGGCGAAAATCGGCAACTCGAAGTCTGAGGATTCTGGGCCCTCTTAAGACTTTGTTTATTTTTTCCTTCTCTCTTCTCTCCTTTTTTTTTTTTGTAGATGGTCTTGCGGACCTCTGCTTTGTAATGAGCATTGACTTCAATGAAGCAATATTTTCTTTAATCTTCATTTCGCTTTGTTTGGATTTATTGTCTATTGATTCCTCCATTTTCCTCGCCTCATCTTTTATCGAAATAATTGTTGACAGGAGTTCTCCTCTTGTCGGAGGTCTTCATCCATGTCAGGATGAGGTCCTCCTATCCCCAACACGGTTGGCTTTGTCCCTCTCCCCTCGTTAGGATGAGGTCTTCCTCATGTTCCTGACAAGGTTGGTTTTTACTTCTGTCAGGTCAAGGTCTTCCTTCTATCTTAGGTAATCGGAGGTCTTTAGTCGTATCAGGATGAGATTCTTCTCTTGTTCCTAACGTAGTTAGTTCTTGCTTATGTTAGGACAATATTTTTCTCCTATTCCTAACAGGACAGTAGGGGCACAAAAGGATCATTGGTCGAGCCTCTCTCCTCCTGTCTTATATAATCGGAGGTCTTCGCTTTGCTAATGTTAGAATGAAGTTTTTCTTCTATTCCTAACAAGACAGTAGGAGCACAGAAGGGCCATTGACTGGGCCTCTCCATCCTTCTATCTTACATAATCGGAGGTCTTTATTTTGCTCATGTTAGGATGAGGTTCTCCTCCTATTCCTAATAGAACAGTAGGGGTATAGAAGGATCGTTGACTAGGCCTCTCCTTTCCTCCTATCTTACATAACCAAAGGTCTTAGCTTTGCTCATGTTAAGATGAGGTTCTCCTCCTATTCATAACAGGATAGTAGGAGTATAAAAGGAATGTTGACTAGGCATCTTTCCTCCTGTCTTACATAATCGGAGATCTTTGCTTTGGTCATGTTAAAATGAGGTTCTCCTTCTATTCCTAACAAGACAGTAGGTGCACAAAATAACCATTGACTGGGTCTCTTTCCTTCTCCTATCTTATATAATTGGAGGTCTTTGCTTTGCTCATGTTAGGATGAGGTTCTCCTCCTGTTCCTAATAGGATAGTAGGAACATAGAAGGAATGTTGACTGAGCCTCTTTTCTCCTCCTATCTTATATAATCGGAGGTCTTAGCTTTGCTCATGTTAGGACTAGATTCTTCTCTTATTCATAATAGGACAGTAGGGGCACAAAAGAGCCGTTGACTAGGCCTCTCCCCTCCTTCTATCTTATATAATCGAAGGTCTTCTTCTTCATTTAAGAACGAAGTTCGGTTAAGTTATTTTCTATCATTATACAATTTTGCATCAAAAGATAGAGATATTGAAAAGAGAGAATTTTATTAAGGTAAGATTACTGGTAATATATTCGCAAGTTTTCCGAATTTTAGGGTTGCGGGAGTGTTGCTCATTCGAGCTTCTTTAGGTAATAAGTTTCGAGCCGGACGATCTTCTTAATTTCATATGGGCCTTTCCAATTTGGGTCGAGCTTTTTTTAGTTCTGAGATTGTGAAACAGCCGCTCGTCGAAGTACCAAGTCTCCTACTTTGAATACTTTGCCTCTAACTTTGAAGTTATAGTAATGAGCTACTTTTTGCCTGTAGGTCGCCATCCAAACTCGAGCTTCTTTCCATTTCTCCTCTAACAAGTCGAGGTCGGTCCTGAAATTCTGCGAATTGCACTGCTCGTTGAATGCTACAACTTATGCTAACGAAAGTTTAAATTCTACGAGAATGACCGCTTCTATTTCGAAGGCCAGGGCAAATAAAGTCTCTCCCGTTGGCAATCTTTAGATAGTTCGGTATGTCTAGAGTACATGATAAAGTTCATCTACCCAAGTTTCTTTTATTTTCTCAAGTCTTATTTTGATACCTTGCAGTAGGATTCTATTAGTAACCTCGGCCTCGTCGTTTACCTATGGATGAGTTACTAACGTGAAGTGGTGGAAGATATTCATATCTTCACAGAATTCGATAAATTTTGTTCGAGCAAAGTATCGTCCATTATCCGTTATAAGGGTTCGAGGTAGGTCAAATTTATAAATGATCGACTTTCAGACGAAGTTCTGCACTTTAACTTTAGTGATCTTTGCCAGAGGTTCAGCTTCGATCCACTTTGTGAAGTAATCGATTGCTATCAGAAGAAATTTTCGCTATCCATATGCCATGAAAAAGGGCCTAAGTATGTCCATCCTCCATTGTGTAAATGGCCATGGGACGTGCAAAGGTATAAGCTCAGAGGTCGGTTGTCTTTAAATATTTACATTTTTTTGATACCGGTCATACTTCCTAATATACTCTATAGAATCATGGTACATTATCGGTCAATAGTAGTCCTGCCAAAGTAGTTTGTAAGATAAAGATCTGGCCTCCAAATGACTTCCACAGACTTCATGCACTTTCCATAATGCAAAGTTGGTTTCGGAAGATCGGAGATATTTTAAAACTGGCAAAGAATATGATCTTTTATATAACTTGCCCTCATATAGAACATATCGGGAGACTTGATTTCTTAATTTTCGAGCTTCTCTTGGATTATGAGGAAGAACTTCATCTTTGAGGTAAGTGACTAGTGGATTAATCCAGCTCGGCTCATGCTCGACTTGCATCACGAACTGTGATTCTTCTGTACTCGGACATTTTAGGACTTCGAAGAAGACTTTTCTAGGTAGTTTGGTCGGAGCTAATGTGGCTAATTTAGAAAGAAGGTCAGCTCTGGCATTTTCTACTCTCAAAATCTGCTTAATGTCAAAATTGTTGAAGGCCGAGGTCAAGCTCTTTACTTTCTCGAGATATTTTATCATGCTTTCCTTTCGAGCTTCATAATTATCACTAACTTATCCGATCACTAGTTGGAAATTACTGTAAGCTTAGAGCTGGTCTGTTTTCAACTTCTTGGCTATCCTTAATCCCACAATCAGAGCTTCATATTCAGTTTCATTATTTATTACAAAAAATTCAAAGTGCAACGCATATTTGGCAACGACTCCTTCCGGGTTCACCAAGGTCAACCTAGTGCCTGTGCCTAAAGTATTGGATGAGCCATCCACATATAGAGTTCAGAAGCTTTCAGGAAGATTGGCTCCTTCAGAGAAGCTCGACTGCAATCATGGAATACTGATTTCATTCTGTTCAAGTTCGGCCTCATCCGGGATAGTGCATTTCGTTACGAAATCTATCAGTATTTGAGCTTTGATTGACGACCGAGGCTGAAAGTTGATGTCAAATTCTGTAACTTTAATTGCCCATTTTGCGATTCTTCCAGAGACGTCTGTTCGATGAAGAACTACCTTGATTGGTTGATCAATGAGGATGGTTATAGTGTGCCCCTAAAAATAAGGTTGGAGTCTTCAAACTGTAATCAGTAGAGCATAAGTTAGTTTTTCTAACTTAGTATACCTGATCTCGGCATCTCTCAAGACTCTGCTTTTGTAGTAGATCGACTGCTGTACTTTCACCTCTTTCTTGACTAGGACTCTCATAAGGGCTACTGGAGAGACCGTCAGGTACAAAAATAGTCCTTCAGATTTGGGCTTAGCCAATAGGGGAGGTGAGCTGAGGTAACTCTTGAGTTCTTCAAATACTTGTTGATACTTGGCGGTCCAGCAGAAGCTCTTTGGTTGTTTGAGAACTCGGAAGAAAGGCATGCATCGCTTGGTCGACCTCGAGACAAAGCGGTTCAGGACTGTCATCTTTCCTGTTAGGCATTGAACTTCTTTATTGATTTTGGGACAGTCATTTCTTGAATGGTCCGAATTTTTTTCGGATTTATTTCAATCTCGTGCCTCGATATCATAAACTTCAAGAACTTTTCTGAAGTTACATCAAAGGCGCACTTGGTCAGGTTCAACTTCATCTTGTATCTCTGAATACTACTGAAGGTCTCTTCAAGTTTGGCTATGTGATTTATTGAAGTTCGGCTCTTGATAAGTGTTGGGGATAAACCCCACTCCCACCGAAGCCTAGTTCGATGCTCAGTCTAATGCAAGCAGTAGCCGCAGAAGAGCTTCAACAGACGGGCTTCATCCGAACCCCCAACGGCCGAGCTTCTTCTAACCCATTCAGTCGGCCGAGCTACTTAGCTGCCGAGCTTCTTCGGACTCCTCAGCCGCCGAGCTCCTCGAACTCCTAGCGTCCGGTCTCCTTCGAACCCGTTCAGCCGACTGAACTACTTAGCGATCGAGCTCCTTAGACTCCAAGCGGCCGAGCATTAACGAAATCCTCCAGCATCCGAACTCTTCAAGCGGCCATTCCTTCAGCCGGCCGAGCCCCTCCGAACTCCTCTATAGTCGAGCTCCTCTCGAGCTTTCCCTTCGACCGAACTCTCCAACGGTCGAGCTTCTTGAACTCTAAGCGGTCGAACTTTAGCCGAACTGCCCAGCGACCGAACTCCTTCAAACTCCCAACGGTCGGGCCTCAGCCGAAGTCTTTCAACCGATCGAACTCTCCAGCGGTCGATCTTCCCTCGGCCGAACTCCTCTTGGAGTCTGAACCTCTTTGGGATTGGTATACGCCCGAGTCCGCCGGTCAACACCTACTTCCTCAGGCTCCGACTGTCAGACCTCGGCAGTATGGCCGCCACTACCAGTCTGGTGACACCACTCTCTCTGTAACTAGCCCCATGCAGCTCGGACAACATGGCCACTACTACTGGTAACACCACTCTCTCCGTAACTAGTCCTATGCAGCCCGGACGACATGGCTACTACTACTACTGGCGACACCACTCTCTCCGTAATCGGCCCCATGCAGCCCATGACCTGTCGGTAGGCTGTCACTGTCCACCTGATGATGCCTTCCTCTCCGTACCGAACTCCATGTGGCTTCCACCATTCATTGTCGGGCGGTATGGCCATCGCCATCAACTAAGCTCCGCCTATAAAGGACCCCCCAGATACGCTAATCTCTAATCTCTCAGATCTCTAAGCTCTTCTCTTCTTCTCCAAGCTTCGAAACTCATTCCGAGCACTTCATTCCTATTGGTCGGAGCTGACTTGATCGTCGGAGGGTCCTTTTGGAGCCACCCTCCACCGGCTCCGGACGGAACTTTATTTTGCAGGTCCCCGACGGCGACCTCATCGGCCTCCACTCCAGCGGACTCCGACGACGGTCGGTTTCTGCATCAATAACAAGCATGTCATCTACATACATCTCTATGTTACGATCGATCTACTTCTTGAAGATTTTATTGACCAGGCACTGGTATGTTGCTCCTACATTTTTTAGCCCAAAGGGCATAACCCTATAACAATAAAGATCATGATCGATAATAAAAATAGTTTTCTCCTTATTTTCTGGAGCCATCTGGATTTGGTTATAGCCAGAGAAGGCATCCATGAAGGTGAGAAGCTCATGGCCCAAAATTGCATCCACCAGCTGATCAATTCTAGGTAGGAGATAGCTATTTTTTGGACAGGCTTTTTTCAACTTCTCAAAATCTATATACATTCTTCACTTGCCATTCGTCTTTTTGACAAGAACCACATTGAAAATCCAATTTAGATAGGAGACTTTTCTGATGAATCCAGCCTTGAGGAGCTTATCAACTTCTTCTGTAATTGCCTTCTATCTCTCTGAGGCATAGCTACGCATCTTTTCTTTCACTGGCCAATATTTAGGATCAACAGTCAGACGATGTTCCATGACTTCAGCATCAATTTCGGATATGTCTGCTGGGATCCAAGCAAAAATATCTACATTTCTCCATAGAAATTCGACGAGCTACTCTCGTACCTCTTCTCCCAAATTAGAACCGATCTACACTGAGTGCTCTTTATTTTCATCATTCAAAAGGATTAAGATAAGATATTCAATGGGTTCTCCCCATTCTTCTATGAGGTCATTCCGGACGTTCAACCCATCAATTAGGCAAGGATCTGCCCATTCATTCCTTTGCAAGGCAATTAAGTAGCAATATCTTGCCAAAGCTTGGTCTCCTCCGACCTCTCCAATTTCATAACTTGTTGAAAACTTCATTTTTAGATATTAGATCGACACTACTATCCGAAGTGCATTGAGATCAGGTCGGTCAAGAATCGCATTATAAGCAAATGGAGCTCTTACTATCAAAAAATTCACTTGTATCCTGGACTATTTTGGATATCGTCCCACTACCATAGTTAACGTTATTATTTCTTCAATTGGCACAGCATCGTCAGTGAAGCCGACCAATGAGTACTCATTGGTTTAAGCTAGTTATTAAGTATGGACATTTTAGAGAAAATATCATAAAATAAGACATCGGCTAAATTTTCATTATCAATAAGAATGCGGCATACATCATAGTCTGCAATATTTAAGGAGACTACAATCTCATTATTGTGCGAGAATTGAACTCCTTGTGTATCTTCTTCAGTGAAAGCGATGGATTCTTCGATCCTTTATCTTTTAGCCGATCCGTCGGCCTCTTCTCACTGAAGTCCCCCAAAGATGATATTGATAATATCGAAAAGTAGTCGATCTTCCTGTTGCTCCTTCCACCTTGGTGGTTCTGACTGCGGCAGTATCCTCGATCGATCTTCTCTTATATCAGGCCGGCGTCGCAGGAATCGATCAAGTCGGTCCCGTCTGATAAGCTCCTCAATCTCGTCTTAGAGCTGAATACATTCTTCAGTATCGTGATCATAGTCACGATGGCAGAGACAATATTTGTTAGAATTGCGCTTGCCAAGATGAGTGTGCATCCTCTCTGATCTCGGTAGCTGCTCCTTGATCTCCATTAGTATTTGAGTTTTTAGAACATTGAGGAGAGCGTAGTTGTGGAACCTTTTGGAAGGAGAGCTCCTTCATGCCTTTCTGTCAAGACTTCTTTGACGGCGAGCTCGAGGAGTTCGGGCCCGCTTGCACTCAGGGGGGTTCGAGAGCGCGGTCGAACTTCATTCGACCTTTCTTCAACTGCGGGCTTGCTAAACTCGCCCATTTGCCGCTCTCTTACGGCTTTTTCATCCTTCAATTTGAAGGCTTCTTCAGCTCGAGCATAATCTTCAGCTTGAGCTAGCAGATCAGCAAAATTTTTAGGATACTTCTCCAAAAAAAATAGTAGGTCATTCTTCTGAAGGTCATCCTTTAGTACGATCATAGCAATAGATTGGTCTAAGTTTCGGACCTCCAGTACAGCAGCATTGAAATGGTTGATATAAGCTCGAATGGACTCCCCTTCTTGTTACTTGATGTTGATGAGGAAGTCCGAATCTCGCCTGGGATGGTGACTGCTGATAAAATGAGCTACAAACTGATGGCTCATTTGATCGAAAAAAAAGATCATACTCGACTTCAGTATCGAGTACCAGTTTCTTACTGCTCCTTTCAAGATAGATGGAAATGCTCGACACAAGATGGCGTTTGGCGCACCATGGAGCAGCATCATGATCCGAAAGGCCTCCAAATAGTTGACCAGATTTGTGGTCCCATCGTAGCTCTCTAATTGGGGGAGCTTGAAGTTCGGCAGGATTGATTCCTGCATGATTCTCTAGGAGAAAGAAGAGTCGATGCAGATGTTGTCATGGTGAGCCAGAACAGCATGGTAAAGTTTTTTAATCTATCAGTCCATGTCCTGAAGCTTCTGATCAAGAACATCTTGGTCGTGAGTTTCGAAGGGCTTCTGGCTATAGATGGGGAAGGTCTCCCCAGGGGAGGAATCATGGTCAGAATCGGGGTCTTTTGCCTTCCACTTTTTTTTTCCGGGAGTGACGGGTCTACTAACCCAAGTATGCCATCTTGGGATAGTTTTCTGAAATTTTGGCAGGAGGTTTTCTGGCTGTACTGCCGTCGGCTATTACCATATGGCCTGCATCATTTCGGTGAGACCCTGGACCTACTGCACTAGCAAGTTAAATTGCTCCGGATCCACCATGGCCGTCAGTGGTGGAGGTTGCGGTGCTGGTGATTATGCTGGAGCAGACGGATTTGGGTCAGATCTGACGATGGAGGCGATGGATCTCCAGATGGTTGTCTTCTTTAGAGGCATTCTTAAGACTAGGAAAGATCAAACAGAGATGGATTTTGAAAGATTAAAAGAAGAGAGTAAATATATTCGACTGAGCACTCCTTTTAGAATAAGAGCTCAAAGCAATCCTTCCTCAAACACCATTTCTGTTGATGCAGAATCTAGTTGATGCTGAAATGAAGCTGAAGTTGGAAGAGACGAGATCGCCATCGGTGACCTGCAAAACATAGTCCTGACCGAAGTCGGGGATGGTGGCTCTGGTAGAACCCTCTGACGATCAAGTTAGCTCTTCTGACCAACAAAAATAGAATGTTCAAAAAATTGAGCAAAGTTTTGAGCTTTGAGAGAAAACATATATGGAGGATCCCTTAAATAGGCGAAGCTTGTAACAGAATGATGGGGACAGTCGTAACTGCTTGGTAGTGGACCGTTCGGGACTACGTGGAGTTTGTTACGGATGGTAATGTCCGTTGTCGTGATGCATCAGTCCGTTGAGATTTAATAGTTGAAGTTTGGATGGAGTAGACGTTGACAGTGAAGAGCTTTAAATCTCAATAGTTTCAGAGAAGTTCGAACTCTTCTAAAATCGTCTGGCAACTAAAAGGAGTTCGTTCATAATGAATTCGACTGAAGGAGATCTCCTAGAAAGAGTTCTAATGGAGGAACCCGATTGAAGAAAATTATCCGAAAAGAGGGCGGCTGAAGGAATTCGTCCAGGGAAAGTACGATTGGAGAAGGTCGTCCGGAGGAAGATTTGTCATAGAAATCCGGAAGAAGACCCACTAAAAGAGTCCGGAAGAAATCTGATTGGTGGAAGTTCAAAAGAAAATCCGCTGGAGAAGTTTGAAGGGTATACGGTTGAAGGAGTCTGCGTAGACGACGAGGTCCTTCCCAGCGAGTGCAAGGAGCTTAGATGGACAAAGATCAATTGGATTAAGGTCGATGGGAAGGAGATCAGCTGAAAGGAGCCTTGGAAGAAGATCGATGGACGAGAGATTGGTTGCCAGTTGTGATAGGCGGACGACTTTGATACTCTTGCGATTCAACCATTTTTTTTGGAGCTCTGCTATTTTCAGGGCTGTTCGAAGGTTAATAAGATGGAGACGAAGTCTCTTTGCTTGCACACTTAAGGTTTTTGTTGCGAGAATTCAAAGATCCACCACTCTTCGCGAGCTGCAGAGGTTCGTCCAATGGAGGGGAGATCCATCGATCCAATGTCGATCTAAAATCGAACAGCCCGAAGAGATTTTAGTTGGGAAGGAGTTCAAACAGTTTCAAGATCAATCAGGCCAGACTGCATTGGGATAGGATACTTAACTACTTTGACGGTCACCGTCACCATTTAAGCTTGCTCGGATGGAACCCGTAAGGCCCTGTAAGTTCTGGAGTTATCGAGTGAAGTTAGTCATGGCTGTTGTTGCCGGATGAGGTCATTCCAAAACTCGGCATCTTTCCAGATTTCGGTAGGAGAGGGTTTATCCCTAACAGCAAGAGTTGAATTTTTTGTTTGGAGATTAGATGGGAGATTTATTCCTTGTGTTTCAGTTCTTTATCCTTTAATATTTAAATTTGTTTCAAATACAACGAGGAAGTATTGACCATGCCCTCTTTCCTTGTTCTACTTCAGAGGATGTATGGAACAGTTGTTTCTCGGATGACAGGAATTGGCTTTCCTAATAGCTGGTACATGGTGAAAGAAATGTTTGGTTGCTCAGCATCAAAGAGGAATGGAGCATATTTATGGCAGGTATAGCATTTATTTTATGGAGCATCTGGAATAACAAAAATGATTCTCGCCAATGGATTGTGCTTGACGGTTTGCGTCGAATGCCTTGTCTCGCGTGACAGAGTTTCGTAGTAATAATTCAGAAAAAGCTTTGATACAGCGTGGTTCCTAGTGTACCCGGGACGAGGAATTACATTCCACATCCCAGACTTCTGTTTTTCTTTTTGGTTTACCCCTAGAGCCAGGCTAAAGTAAATTATGATGCCTCTGTCACGATTGGATCCTCTACGGTACATGCTTTGCACCGCAAATGATCGTACGGCTGCCATGTCATCTATATCGCAGACGGATGGCTTTGGCTCATCTCAAAAATAGAGACGGTCTTCCAAATTTGGCTCCAATGCATCTCAAGAATGAGTGACAGCCATCCATCTCCAACACAGATTAGATGGCCACCATCCGTGGCTGTATCGTGCAAAACTTGCAACTTGATCGGATCATCACAGCCACTGTAATTATTTTAAAAGATTTAAATCAAAATTTTAAATTTTATAAGATAGAATTTTTTTATGAAATGAGATATGTCGCTGCCTCACTCTGTCCCAATATTTAGGACGGAAGGTGCTAGTAGGATAACCTGTCTTGACATATGAGATGGTATCCATCTTGATGCCTATGGAATCCGTAGGAACCTAAATTTTTGATCTGAATATGCACCAAAAATCTGAATAGCAAATAAAGATATCGAGGCAGCTATAACGCACCGCATAGCAACAGGTGGATGACTAAAGAGGCCGCATCGCAACCATTGTTTCTTGGATAAATTCAAACTCGAGAGAATCTAATACTCGGTCCCATCAAAATTTTAAGCGCTCCCAAATTTTCCACTCACGTTTGGCTTTTGCGTTTTACTTTTCACCTTTCCTTTCATGCCACAGCCGATGCTCTGAGATGTTGCTTTCCTTAGATGTTAATTTTGCTTTGCTTGGGGTTCTGACCCCTACAAATATAAAATAAAATAAGATAAAAAAACATTAAACACAAATATGTAACGATCACTAATTTTATCAACTCAACTAATCGAAAAAACCCAGGTGAAATGAGACGGAGATAATTTGTTACCAAACTAGAAGCCCTGATTGCTCAGGATCATTAGATGAGTTGATCCATCACTTTGGAGAATCAATATGAATAGCTGAAAGGATCCAAGTAACAGTTAACAAAAAAGGCATCCATTTGTTCTTGCTTTCAAAAGGTACAGTAACACTGGATTACAACACGTATTTTCGATTTAATACAGCTTTAGGAAAAGCACCAAGGCCCATCACTGCATTGCCTTATTACAAGCTTTTTTTTTTTTTTTTTAAGAAACTACAGTCATTACTAATGACAAGATCCTCCACCACCATGACCACTCCTATTCGATGGAGAGTGATGCATCCATTTACAAGATCTCAACTTGATCTAAGAAGAGTTTTTCAGAACCCATTCGACCAAGGTCGACACTCCAAACCCTGTTGCAGCACGTTTCTTATCACTCCACACAGGCCCTGCCATGTCTATATGCAGCCACTGGACCTTCTCATCAACAAACTGCAAATAAGGAGGATTTCAATTAGTTTTGTAATAATAATTACTTTCTCGTTTACTCTTGTATTACAAAACCGGACTAATTTAATAAGATGTACTCATAGATTAAGACATAAAAATCCAAAACTATGCCTCCTTCCAGAGTTACTCTTTGGAGGCTTTTTACTTCCAGAATAACATTTCCTTCATCTGAGATTTACAACGGTTGCTCCAAAAGAAAGCCAAAATGCATTTTATAAATGAGAAAGAAGAAATATTGCAACTAGTTCCACTATAAACATATCCGATTTCTTGTTTTATTCCATTCTTTATCATCTTTAGTTTTTTTTTTTTTTTTTATAATTTTGGCATACTGAGAATCAGCAAATGCAATAACAGTTTCTTCAGCAATAACTTTGAGGAAGGAAATATCACAATATTCAGAAAATACTTCAAGCAATAACTTTGAGATCTTCATTTAAGTGATATATTGTTTTTCTTCAGCATCATCCAATAACCTAGTTTCTGCAGTCTGATAACTCAGCTTGTCAGGATTAATGTAAGACCACAAATATGACAACTGGAATCACATCTAAAATAGCCCAAATGACAATGGTATAATGATATGGTCAAGCGAGCACGAGTTAATCCATCATACTAAACAAAGGGGGAGATGGGACAGCATAAATAAAAGAATGATTTAATCTGAACCTGTTTCAGGAAAAGAGCAGCTAAGATGGCGCCACCTTGACGGCCTCCAGTGTTTACCATATCAGCCACGCCTGATTTCATTGACTCCCAATAGCTTTCCTCCAATGGCATCCTCCAAAACTTTTCTCCAGTAATCTCTGAAGCTTCAGTAATCTCCTTTGCTAGATCATCACTGGGTGTGAAGAATCCTGTGAAAATAAGGTAACCTTGTTATTGAAAAACTCTAGCAGTCCAGCCGCTCAAAATGAGTATATTTCTGGCCAACATGCTGATTGGCTATCAAGAAGATATATAGAAACAAGCTTAACGCATGTTTCCTCTCATATCCCAGGTTGCAAATCACCCACATGTTGCAGCATAATAGATAAACAAAACCAACCACAAAACCACAAGCCTATTAATACCGTTAGAGGTCAGTAAATCCTTCATCATGGTCTCAAAGCAATTCTTTTTTCCATTATTTTAACTTAATTTTAGTAGGATAGCAATTTCAAACACCCATAAAAAGCACAGGAAAGCAGCTTATATTCCAGATGGACAACAGAAATATCACCCCTCTCGCTCATATCTTTGCAGCCTGAAAAATTAGGCATAAACTAGTCATGTTAATGAAGAAAATGAGATGCAGCAAGCTGCAGCAATCAAAAGGTCAGCAAATTGGCATACAACATAGGTCTCTGTCCCGAAATAAGATTTTCACTACAACGTTTGCAGCAACCCGGTGGCTGTTCTAGCAGTACTGAAGACAAATTGCCTCTTTAGATCATTTGCTCATTTATCCTCTCTATGTACCAAGTACCATGGCATTTGTAAATCAAGACTGCAATACTGCCCTGCCATTTAATGGCAAGTACTACCAAAATCTTGAACTTGATAAGTTCTAAACAAAACAATGATTTGAGTATGGGGAGAACTGTGATTCTTAATGCATTTTACCTGCAATACTGGGCCCCAGAGCAACCACACAAGCACCAGTTAGCGTTGCCAGATCAACTATCTGCATGCAACAGTTATAAAAGTATCAGCGGAAATTGTATTCAGATCAGTGAATTATGCTTCATAAAAATTGAGCCATCATCCTACCTCCCACAGGAAATTCTCAACATCCCCACCTTCTCCCCTGTTGTTACCCTGCTTTTTGTGGTGCTCAGTATGAACTACATAACTTTGCATGGCAGTTTCAGTTTTTACATATTTAAACCCACACAAATTGATTGGATTAGAATTATTGTGATATAAATTCTACCATTTAATGCTAGTATAGTTGTTCATGAAGTCTCACAGATTCTGCAAAAACTACGATCATGGTTGTTCATGCAGTCTCACAGATTCTACAAAAAACTGACATAGTTGGAGTATTTCATCTTGATACTTCAAATGTTCATCGAAAGCATTGCTTCTATCCATTTAAGCAACATGCATTGTAATATCCAAAATGAATTGTGAAAAGGATAATCACAGATACCCTAAATAATTGGTTCAACATTCAAGAAGATCAAGAGAATTAACACTTTCAGTGAAATAATATAGTAACCATGCAGGATGTCAATACCTTTTCCACACCTTGGTTACAAGCATAAACCAAAGCATCTGCAAGCGTCAGCCTTCCCTCAGCATCAGTATTATTGACCTGAAACAGGGAGAAACAGTAGACATATATGAGGGTTTAGCACAAGATTCCTAAGTTCCTGTTTTAAATATAAGATGCTAATCTACATAAAAAAGGGAAAGCCCACATAAATAAGGAAATGCCTCAATGTGTGTTTTTAAACAATGTTAATACGCTCACATTCTTTTGTTTTTTGGAAGTTCAAATGCAAATATGCTACAAGAGTTACAAATTATTAGTCAGCTTCATTATAATCTGGTGAGCATCAATTAGGACACAGCATCAACAAATCATTTCACACAGGTGCCAAGAATCCAGGTGTTCCAAAGTGCTCGTTCCTTGTTATCTCTAGAAGGCCTGATACAGGAATACCTCCATACTGTAGAAATATGTATGGAACAAATGTATAAAGATATTAAGACTAGATGATCCAGACTAAGTTAACTAAAACATTATTTCCTATTGAAGGACTAGGATTTCAAATCATTGCATCAGTGAATGAAAGGGTATGATGCTTCACAGGAAATGTTTTGAGATTTTGAGCTAAAATTATCAGATCTAAAACTTGTTATGAATTAAAGTGTCCTAACCACCGGTGGAGCCAGGGAATCCCAATAACAATGAGTCTTTTTGATGCTTTTGAGAAAATAACATTTTGTGTACATATTTGCCACTCAAAATTGGGATAAAGATTGGTCTCTTTGAAATTTCTGGAAAAAAGAATTCTTAACTTGTACAGATTGCAACTCTGTTATTTGAAACTTTCATATGCAACATGATCCCTAGAATTTCTCCTAATATCTTGCAATAACCCACCCTGCCTCCATACAAGATTAATGTCACATACTTTTTCCCACATCAGCACCATTCTCTCTCAAAATGGGTGTACTTTCACCTCTTACTTATTCTTAGAGGGTTAAGGAAATGGAAAGGACACAAGAAGACGTGCAAGCAGCACCTAGTTTCTTCTCTCTAGACTTTGTTGATAAAATAAATCTGTAATAAAAAATCATTGAATCTTTTTATTTTTTTGAATTATACATCTTAACAACTATTACTTGTCCTATCATAGAATGAAGCACAATAATATAACATCTAACAAAATGATCAGTAGATATTGATGCTTGAATTTATATAAATAAGTTTCTAGCAAATTTGCATAATAACTAGAACTATATAATATTTATAAATAATTTAATTTCAAATTCAAATCCCACCCCCACCCCGTGCCCCAAAAAATAAATAAATAAAAGAAGGAAGAAGCTATAAGTCCTGGCTCCGTCACTGGTCCTAACTTGCACTGAAATATCTTTTCAAATGGCATCAAAAAAAGTACCAAATTCAGACAATCCTGGTTAACATATGCAGATGAGTCCATTTCTGGATTTCTCCACAGTGTCAAAATATTTAGAAGTGTTATGCATACTAATTCCATACACTATGGCATCCAAGTAGCCTTTCTGCAGATAATCTGACACTTGTCAAATCAACCTGCAGCTAGATGCTCTTCCCTTGAGGAACCAAGAATTATACCTCGATTGTCTTTCCATTAGAAGCTGTGACTATGTCACCTGGCCTCATGCCTGTGCCACTAATCATATTTTCACACGCAGCAACAATAAAATGAACCTGGGAAACGGGGGAAAAAAATGTTAACTGCCAACTGATCTTAGAAACAAATTTATCTCGAGGGCACCATTCCTTTCCACTCAGTGTAGAAAAGGGAAAAAAAATACCTCCACTCCTGGAGGTTTAATCTGTGCTAAGGCTTTTGCGGCACCAAAAGCAGCTGCAGAACCTCCCATATCGAATTTCATTAGCTCGATCGAACAGCCTGGCCCAGTCTTTATGTTGTAACCACCACTGCAATAATAAAAAAGAAATAAACATCCAATGGCCCCATGTTAGTTATTTCCTTTTCCAATGTTCTGGTGCCAAGTCCAACATGTAATGATGTGACATATGTGATATTATCTCCAAAATTAGCTGTTGACGCAGAAACTGATCGTCGTCGGAATCAGCTGGAGCGGAGGTGGACGAGGTCGCCGTCGGAGATATGCAAAACAAAATCCCGTCCGGAGCCGATGGGGGGTGGCTTCGGCAGGACCCTCCGACGATCATGTCAGCTCTGGCCAACAGGAATGGAGTGCTCGGAAATGAGTTCCATAGAGCTTAGAGAAGAAGAGGAGAGCTTAGAGCTAGCGTATCTGAAGGATCCTTTTTATAGGCGGAGTTTGATAGTGACAGCTGTAGCCGCGTGCTGGCGGACCGCTCGAAGTCTGACGGAGTCAGTCCCAGAAGAAGGCGCCGTCTGCAGCGGGTTGATGGTGACAGCCATCATCGTCTGGTAGCGGGCCGCTGTCACTTGCGGCGGACTGATGGTGATGGCTGCAGCTGTCTTGACACTGAGCCGCTCGAGACCGAATGAAGGGTTGAAGGGCTTTGACGTGTACCCATTTTGGAGGAATTCGGACTCCTGAAGAGGAAGCTCGAAAGGAGTTTGGCTCCCATAGGCGTCTGACTGGAGGTGTGCGGATAAGGCTCGATCGCTGAGAAGTTCGGTAGGAGCTCGACCGGTCGAAGGGGGTGTCTAGGAGGAGTCCGACTCCTAAAGAAGTCCGGCCGAAGGGGAAGCTTGGAGGGAGTTCGGCTCCCGCAGGCGCCTGGCTGGAGGAGCGCGGAGAGAGTTCGGCTCTTGCGGGAGCCCGACTGAAGCTCGGCCGTTGAGGAGTTCGGCTAAAGCTCGGCCGCTGAGAGTTCGAAGGAGCTCGACCGCTAAGCAGTTCGATCGGCTGTAAGAGTTCGACCAAAACCCATCCACTGAAGCTCTTCCGTGGCTACCGGCCGCATTAGGCTGAGCACCGAACTGGACTTCGACAGGAGCGGGGTTTATCCCCAACAATAGTCCCCCACTCCCGAGTTCGAAACTCGAAGGAAATGTAGAAAAGACGACTGCCGAAGTTCTCTTCTGGGCTCCGTGCTGGTTCAGATCGAAGCTCGGAGGGAGATCTCATCTCCAGATGAAGTTGGTGTTGAAATTGAAGCTCGGGGAAGATCTCCTCTCTCGCCGAGGTTGAAGTAGATCTCGTCTCCTGCAGTCGAGATCGGAGGTTGAACTCCTCAGGGGCGATATTATCACCAGCAGTCGAGGCTGACTCGGGGGAGATCTCTCCTGCAGCCGCGGTTAATACGGGCGCTCGAGAGAGATCTGATCTCTGGCCGAGGTTGATGCGATCGCTCAGGAGAGATCTCACCTCTGGGCGAGGTTGTCTCCGATCTTATCTCTGGCCGAGGTTGGCTCGGGCGCTCAGAAGAGAGCTTATCTTTAGCCGAGGTTGTCGCGGGCCGAGGTAGTCACGGTCGCTCGGGAGAGATCTTATCTCTGGTCGAGGTTGGCTCGGGCGCTCGGGAGAGATCTTATCTCTAGCCGAGGTTGTTGCGGGCCAAGGTAGTCACGGTCGCTTAGGAGAGATTTTATCTCTGGCCGAGGTTGACTCGGTCGCTCGTCTCTGGCCGAGGTTGTTGCGGTCGCTCGAGGAAGATCTTATCTCCTGCAGCCGAGGTTGCCTCGGAGGAGATCTTATCTCCTGCAGCCGAAGTTGATGCGGGCGCTCGGGGGAGATCTTATCTCCTGCAGCCGAGGTTGCTTCGGAGGAGATCTTATCTCCTGCAGCTGAGGTTGATGCGAGCGCTCGGGGAGATCTTATCTCCTACAGCCGAGTTTACCTAGGAGGAGATCTTATCTCCTGCAGCCGAAATTGGCCCGAACCCTCGGGGGAGATCTTATCTCCTGCGGTCGAGATTGCCTCGAAAGAGATCTTATCTCTTGCGGCCGAGTTTGCTCCGACCCTCGAGGGAGATCTTTATCTCCTGCGGTCCAGGTTGACGCGGTCGTCCGAGAGAGATCTTATCTCTAACCAAGGTTGACTCGATCGCTCGGAAAAGATCTTATTTCTGGCCGAGATTGTCCACGGTCACTCGGGAAAGATCTTATCTCTAGCCGAGGTTATCCACGGTCGCTCGGAAAGATCTTATCTCTGGCCGAGGTTGACTTGATCATCCGAGAGAGATCTTATCTCTAGCCGAGGTTGACTCGGTTGCTCGAAGAGATCTTATCTCTGACCGAGGTTGTCAGCGGTTTGCTCGGGAGAGATCTTATCTCTAGCTGAGGTTGACTCGGTCGCTCGGGAGAGATCTTATCTCTGACCGAAGTTGTCAGGGGTCGCTCGGGAGACATCTTATCTCTAGCCGAGGTTGATGGTCTTTGACCTGCTCGTGTTTAGACGAGATTTTCCTCCTGTTCCTAACACGGTGACTATTAACTGCTTCTTCCCTGTCATCACATAGTTTTTGCACCCAGAAACAATATTATTGGAGGGGAAGAATTTTACCGAGGGAAAGTTACGGGCACCACATCCCCGTTTCAGGATCGTGGGGGCGTTGTTCCTCCGGATTTTCTTAGGCAACAAGGCCCAGGCCGGACGACCTCCTCTATCTCGTGCCGGCCTTCTCAATTTGGAGCAAGCTTCTCTTGGCTTTGTCGCTGGAAGACGATGAATCACCAATGTACCAAGCTCCTCCCAGGGGTAACGTTGATGACGCCGTGAGGCGGACAACCTCCTTGTCGTTTCTGGCTATGGTAGCGCCCTTGGCCGATTTTCTCCTGCTTCAGACTAGCATCGGAGGAATTTACCCAGCCACCCCTTTCTGACGGACTCCTCAATTTCGTATCGGAGCTGAATGTATTCCTCAGTGTCGTGGCTGTGGCCGCGATGGTAGGGGCATTACTTGCTTCGATCGCGTATGTTTGGGGGAGGCCGGAGTCCTTCTGGTCTTGGCAGCTGGTTCTTAACTTCCATGAGAATTTGAGTTCGAAGAGTGTTGAGGGGGGCGTAGTCGCGAAACCTTTCGGGAGGACTTCTTCGCGCCCTTCTGTCGGGGCTTCCTTGGTGGTGAGCTCGAGAAGTTCGGGCCTTGCTTGCGCTGGGGAGGTCGTGAGCGCGGCCGAACTTTCTGTGAAACCTTCTGCGGTAGAACTTCATACTTCTTTGTCGGGACTTCCTTAACGACGAGATTGAGGGGGAGCTCGGCCTTACTTGCCCGAACTTCATTCCACCTCTTGTGAATTCTTTGTAGGGGCTTCCTTGGAGACATACTCGAGGGAGAGTTCGGCCTCGCTTGCGCTGGGGTGGTCGTGAGCTTGGCCAAACTTCATTCCGCCTCCTGTGAAATCTTTGTAGGAGTTTCCTTGATGACATACTCGAGGGGGAGTTCGGCCTCACTTGCGTCGAACTTCACTCCGCCCTTCTGTGAAGCTTTCGTCGGGAGAACTTCATACCCCTTTGTCGGGGCTTCCTTGACGGCGAGCTCGAGAGGAAGTCCAGCCTCGCTTGCGCTGGGAAGGTCGTGAACGCGGTCGAACTTCTTCCGCCTCTTTGTGAGACCTTCTGCCGGAAGAACTTCTGCTCTCCGTTTCTCCTTCCTAAGGGCGATTGGTATGCCCAAACGCTCTTCCTTAAGGTCGGTTCCTCGCATCCTCATGGCGGATTTGCTGGCAAAGTCTCTGTCGGAGGTTGTCGCACGGCCTGCATCATCTCGACGGGGCCACGAACCCGACCAGCAGGTTGAACTGCTCCACATCTGCAGTGGATTCGGGTGAAACCTGGGCTGCCGGGGCTGAAACGGAAGCAGATGGACCTAGCGCGGAGGCCGCCGATCGTCGATTCGAAGCTCTCCTGAGAGGCATTTTCTCTTCGGGAAAGAACTTTAGAAAGGAAGAAGAGAGATCTCCGAAGAGGGGAGAGAGATCGTCGCCGAGCACTCCTTTAAGAATAAGAGAACCTTGGAGGTTCAAGGCCCTCCTAGCGTCAATCTGTTGACGCAGAAACTGATCGTCACCGAAATCAGCTGGAGCGGAGGTGGACGAGATCGCCGTCGGGGATCTGCAAAATAAAGTTCCGTTCGGAGCTGATGGGGGGTGGCTCCGGCAGGACCCTCCGACGATCAAGTCAGCTCTGGCCAAAAGGAATGGAGTGCTCGGGAATGAGTTCCACAGAGCTTAGAGAAGAAGAGGAAAGCTTAGAGCTTAGAGCTAGCGTATCTGGAGGATCCTTTTTATAGGCAGAGCTTGATGGTGACAGCTGTAGCCGCATGCTGGCGGGCCGCTCAAGGTCCAACGGAATCAATCCCAGGAGAAGGCGCCGTCTGCAGTGGGTTGATGATGACAGCCATCGCCGTTTGGTAGCGGATCGCTGTCGCTTACGGCGGACTGATGATGATGGCTGCAACTGTCTTGACACTGAGCCGCTTGGGACTGAATGAAGAGTTGAAGGGCTTTGACGTGTACCCATTTCGGAGGAGTTCGGACTCCTGAAGAGGAAGCTCGGAAGGAGTTCGGCTCCCGTAGGCGTCTAGCTGGAGGTGTGCGGATAAGGCTCGATCGCTGGGGAGTTCGGTAGGAGCTCGACCGACCGAAGGGGATGTCTGGGAGGAGTCCGGCTCCTTAAGAAGTCCGACCGAAGGAGAAGCATAGAGGGAGTTCGGCTCCCGCAGGCGCCTGGCTAGAGGAGCGCGGAGAGAGTTTGGCTCTTGCGGGAGCCCGACTGAAGCTCGGCCGCTGAGGAGTTCAGCTAAAGCCCGGCCGCTGAGAGTCCGAAGAAGCTCGGCCGCTAAGCAGTTCGGCCGGCTGCAGGAGTTCGGCCAAGACTCGTCCGCTGAAGCTCTTCCGTGGCTACCGGCCGCATCAGATTGAGCACCGAATTGGACTTCGGCAGGAGCGGGGTTTACCCCCAACATTAGCCATGGCTAGAAAGATTATATGGATATGCAATTGATATTTTGAGCAAGATTAGCTAGTAGTGTTGGAAGGAGAACCAAAAAAATCAATTGGAGATTTTCCTATTTAAATTTCAGAATGAAAATCAGTAAAATGTATTACACCTCCTGCAGAGAGAACATCTACCTATCAAATGTTAAACCCTTCCCAACAATCGCCAACTTTCTTTTCACATTGCCGCCTGGAGGTTTATAACATAAGTGGATGAAATGAGGGGGATTTGAAGATGCAGCAGCAACACCTAAATATGAACCCATCTTCAATTCTTTGCACTGCTCCACATCTAATATTGTTGCTGAGAGAACATCGCTGTATGATGAGGCAACTTTTGAAGCCTCTTCTGCCAGCACACCTAAAAAGATAGGAAAAGTTGTTATAAGAACCTTAAAATATTGGTATCATGATGCAGATGAAAAACACAACAAGGGAACAGGAATAAAAAAGGTCTCAATAATTAAAACACGAACTCTAACTAACCAGGGGTAAGCACATTGGCTGGTGCATTTACAAGTTCTTTTCCAAAAATTACTCCAGAGCAAACATCACTTGCATGCTTGAGTTTCTTGTCCAGCTGGGGTCCAGAACCCAAACCAATAACGTCCACTGCTTTAAGATGTGTCTTCTTTGAATCAGACTTAAATCTGTTGTCTTCATATACTTCTAGCACAGTTCCTACAAACCAAATCCGATGAAAAGTTAAAGGTGATCCAAAACTCATTCATTTCTTACTCCAAATCATTGCATCATACTGCTGCCACAAAGTTCTTAAAGAGAGACCTTGATGAGAAGTACCTGATGCAATTGCTGAAGCAGCAGTTAGCTTGAACTCTTCCGAAATCCCATCGCAAGATGCAAGAACAACAGCTGCATTGCTTGCTTGGGCAGACTTTGCAACTCCCGCAGCAGCCTCACCAATGCTTCGAGATGCAGTTGCAGTGGATGAAGGAGAACACTGCCCAAGCCCAACTAGACCTACCCTTTTGAAACCCAAACCAGGTAACCTGAGAACCATAGACTGCCCAGCTTTTCCAGTGAAATCCTCCTCAGTTGAAGCTTCCGCCAGAAAACCACCAAGCTTCTCATCTAGCCTTTTCAAGATTGAGTTCTCAAATTTTGAATCCAAGTCCTTGGACATATCTTTCTCTGAGACAGCAACAACAAGTATGTCTCCTTTCCATTCTGCAAAGTCAATCTCCTTGGCGGAGAATGAGATCTACAAAAGAATTGGCAAAAAAATGTGAAACTTTTTTAATTGAGGGAAATTTAAACATATATATTCTAAATGTCTAGTTGAGAAATGTACTGCAAAAACATATAGTAACGTATGAACATAAAAATTCAAAAAAATAACCCATTTAACACCAGGAACACTATAATACAAAATGGTATGTTAAAAATTCAAAAGAAGTTAAAAGATAGAAAGAAAGTATTCTCCTACACATAATTGCACATAAACCATTTTTCCTCAAAATAAACCACAACCATCTAGGTCAATCAAAGAACAGATAAAATCTTCATAAAGACCAAAAACAACAATATGTCATTGTTAAAATGCAACAGGACCATTTTATTGGACAGGATATGTGATCAGTGAGAAACGTCCATGACCCACATCAAGAGATGTTTAGAAATAAGCAGGTTAGGAGCCAACTAGCTTGAAACCACTAGTGGACTCTTTGATTTAATGTTGAAGATGCATCCTGTAAACAAGTTTTTTGACTTAAGTTGTCCTCATTTGGTGGCAAAGATTAGATGTTTTTTAATCATAGGCAATCCCTAAAGAACCAAATGGGTAATATTTGCTTTTTATGAATACTTTAAAAATCCGTCAGATGGAGTACGAGATCAAGATCTGGGAGAACCCTTGAGGAAAGTATGTGTGAGAGAGATTTAGGTCATATATGGTTAGCTATTTGAACCTTTAAATAATAACATGAGCAACATAAGGAACGACAATCGAATACAGGAACAGATGCAAAAAGTATAGGGACCTGAAATCAAGAATTAGAAGCATATAATTTTAATTTTTTGCAACTGATAACTTACTAACATCCACCCTGACCTGCTTCTAGAAGCGTAGTTGTAAGATGTATCACTAGGCTCTGAAAGACTTGCTCAGCAAAACAAGAACATTACAGTCAGTTTTTGTACATAGACTTTGGCTCTGTTTGAATGTCAACCATCCCATCTGTGATTTCATGCAATATCTCTTACATACAAAGGAGTTGCAGAATTAAGAGGGTGAAGAAGAAGATAAGCGAGAGGAAAGTGACTAATCCACCAATTTCAATACTTGTAAGAAGGTTGAAAAGGTGATGCCCAATATGCTGAAAATTCCAGGATTGCTGAAGCACAGCATCCTCATACTCCCTCTGCTTCTTCCTACTGCTGCCCCCTTTCCTTCATTACCTTTCATGCATATAGAGACATTGTGCAGAAAACATACTGAGACATCCATACAGGCCCTAAGAATGGGTTCCACCGTAGTTTCCACATGTTCAAGGAACAAAATAGATAACCGCTATTAGTTAACGTTACATCAAAATAACAATGTATCACTGCACTAGCAACAGGTTGATCAACCCCTGGGGAGAGCCAGAGACAAGTACACCGACCACAGCCAACCACATCAGAAAAACCCACACTCTAGTTCAGCATCTACGTTCAGTTGTACCACCAAATCCAACCACAAGAAAAAAACCGACGTCCAAGTTTGGCATCTCCAATTCTGAAGATCGTCGAGCAGACTACAAAGGGTTTAGGAAATAAGCGAACAAGAAATAAAAAGTGGGATCGTTAGTGTGACAAGAAGTGATCTTTTTCCCTAAGGACGGCAAAAAAGCACGCATACAGCAGGATTCTCTCTCTTGATTAGTACGAATATGATTTCACTTTCCGTCTCCTCTTTCCTCTTTCTTCATTAGTAAAAGATTTCAAATTTTCTTTTTTTTTTTCGGAGTTCTTGAAATTCTACGAATTATCATGATGAATATAAATTGAAATTTGTCAAGAGACAAACAAAAACAAAGAATGAAAAGCGCCGTCCCTCGTAAAGAGCGTAGATAGAGTATGATCTCCATTCCGGAATACAAAAAATATATACAAGCGTTCAAATAACCAATAAGTAGCTGACCTCAAGGTAAGATCCAGAACAAAGGATACATGCATGAAAGGGAAAGGATAAAGAACCCAGTAGCCTATCCAGACACCAACGTCCAGGAACCAGGTAAAAAAAAAAAAAAAAACTTTACCATAAAAACAACATAAAGTTTCGTTTTTCTCACATAAATCCAAAAGCCCCAACTAGCCGTCTTTGAGTAATTTGTTCGGACAAGTATCTTCCAACACTACAAGCCCAATCAACAAGCAAGATGGAAAGGCCAACAAATCAAGACCAATACCGAGAAAAGGAGAATACCTGCGGAATCTCAACGGGGGCAGGCTTCGTAAGGCCGAGAGTGGCCCGAGTAGCAGCCGTGACGTCCCCCATCCGAAAGGATTGGCCGAAGTGGCGCCCCAAGGGACAAAGAGAGGGGCCGATGGAGGCCGGCGAAGTAGATCGAGGAAGAGAAGTAACAAGAGGAAGTGTGTGAAAGGAGCGATAGCGAGGGCGGCGGCGGGCATCCTTGCAGGCGTGTGGGTTTCGCTATCAAGTGCTGGCAGGCATCTGGGCTTCGCATCGGACGGCTGGATCAGGGCGCAGGAGATTTGTTTTGAATCACGAGCGGTCCTTGGCCTCGGCATGATTGTCTGGGTCTTCGCTGACACCTCCGATTGATGGCGACGGACATTACCCCACAATGTACTCCTCGGGAAATTATGGGTTGGACCAGATCCATCGAGAAATTATTGCCTGCACCGCGCCTTGGTAGACCAGAGCAAATCTCGAAGCACGTGCATGGTTGATAAAGTGAAATCGGGAATACGTGAAATGCAAGGGTTGGTATGGCGTGTTATCCACCGTGTGACTTGAGTGGTCTACCTGAGCATGATCCAGGCAATGGTTTCTCAGATCCCTCAGCTCAGCGATGCAACATCCAACAACAGAAGGACACGCGCAGGTAAGAGCAATACGTGGACCACTAGTCGATTACATCAGACTGAACATTGAGCTGATAGATCGTAGATGAAAGATACTATACCGTACGTACGATAAAAAAAATATATGATCCTATATATAATCGGAACCGATAGCCATCATTTTTTTCTATCATTATTGATATCTATAATTTTATTTTTTTAATTTAAAATTTTAAATAATAAAAATATTTATTAAAAAAGTGATATGCTGATTAGATTATGGCATTTTTTAAGTTATAACTTCATGTATATAGAATATTATAAATTTTTAAAATTATAAAAATAATATTATTAAAAATTTATAAAATATTTTAATAATATTTTTTTTTATAATATCATGTGGTTAAATTATGATTTTTTATATATAAAAAATTATAATATGATGATATCATAATTTTTTTAAAAAAATATTTTTATTATTTAATATTTTAAATTAAAAAATAAAATTATAGATATTAAATATATATTAAGAAATGTTGATTATATAATTTAATCATATTTTTTTTGTATCATATGCGATACATAAATAATTACTTTCTCATGGAGTGAAAATGCTCAGATAGGATAGAAAAATATATGTAATGCATTCAAATTTATACACATGGCTTCGTATGATTTGATTGGTCCATCAACCCAATGGTAGACCAAGTGCAATCAAAAGTTAGTAGTGTTTGTGTGTCCTTTTGGGCTGCATCGGTCCATCATCGAGCTGGTGATCCAATCGAACCAATAATTTCACGTTCGGATGGCATTGATGGACTGATGGCCATCCCCTATTTAAATAAAATAAATTTAAAATAATAATATCCAACAACAAATCTGGTTGGGTTTGTAATGTGTTGCTGTTCTGCATGTCAGTACATAACTTTTTTAAAAAAAAACATGTCCCTATATAACAGTGTCACGTAGAAGTTGTGTTGATCAGATGACCCATACATATTTTTATTAAAAGTTATAAAAATGCATGATTATGGTACCATATTTATAAATACGCGTTGACGAGAGTAGAGGAGAAAAAGGTTTCTTTTTTATTTTTTTATTTTTTTTATTTTGTCAATGCTAAATTGGGTTAAATTTTGTGGCCTGGATGGGTGAAGATAGATCATGGCTTTGACTTGGCTTTGATCATTAAAATATAATTTTATTTGGGTCAAGGCAATTTAGATGGGTTCAGTTATGATCTTTAATAAGAATTCTTTGGGTGATTATATTTTGTTGATATCAAATAATTAAATTCTTTTAAAAATTATCCGCTAGGACACGTAGGGTTATGTTTGATAAAATATATTAAGATCCTGTTTGATTGAACTTTTGGAGTATCAGAAGTACTTTTTGATTCTTCAAAAGTACTTTTAGATGATATAGTGATGTTTGGTAAAAAATTTAAAAGTTATTTTGACTTTGTCAGAAAGCTGAAAAGATTTACTTGAAAAAAAGCTCCATTTTGAAGTTTTCTTCAAAAATACTTTCTGATTAATATCAAAAAGCTGTTTTAATTTAAATAAATTTTTTTAATAGCTAAAATGCCCACTATCTTTTATCATATCATATTACATTATTATACTATATAATATAATATAATATAATAATAAATTAATATTATTATATATTAAAAAAATATAACATAATTTATTATAGTATTATTATATTATAAACATATAATTTGATATAACAATAACTAATAATATAATAATATTATTATATTATAATAATATAATATAATATGTTATACTATAATTTATTATTAGATTAGATCATAATCCATCATATTATCTAACATTATATATTACATCATAATTTAATATTATATTATATATATTAATATTATAATATTATAGTATAATAATATTATAATAGATTATATTATGCTTATAACTTCAATATTATTATATTTTAAAGTATTATTTTATTTAATATAATAATATTAGTATTATATCATATCATATCATATCATATCATATTATATTATATTATATTATTATAATAATATTCTGATAGATTATATTATGTTTATAACTTAAATATTATTATATTTTAAAATATTATTTTATTATATAATTATAATATATTATAAATTATATTAAAATTATAATAATATTATATTATTATAATATATGATAATAATATTAAATAATATAATAATATTTTAATATATTATATTATATTATTTTTTATTATACCATATTATGTAATATCTTTTATTATCATTTTATCATATCAAAAATATTTTTTTTATTTGAGTTGCCAAACATATGTTAAAATTTCAAAGCATTTGATAAATATGGTTATCAAACAGCAAATAGCATTTTGTAAAAACTATACTTTCAAAAGTTCTACTTTCAAAAGCTCCAAAAGTTCTACTATCAACAGCAATTCCAAACAGGACCTAAGTCTATTAGAGATTTAGTAGTCTTATAAAATATATTCCAATATGGTTAATTGATGAAATGAAATGATCAGCCTATGATTCCAAAAATCTTGCCCCAATACCTAGTAGGTTGGATGTAAATGAAGATTTGTTGTTGCCATCCTTGCTTGGTCAAACTCATTGTCACTTTTGATGGGACCTACCTACATGCAACATTAGTTATATCACACTTTTTTTGTGGTGTGTTTGTGTGTATGTTTGCTTAGGAGGTACACATAGAATACAGTATGATATCTTATCATCCTCTAATCAATAATTTTTTTTGGACAATTATTTAATTTTACAAGATCATTAAAGTTTTTAAAATATGTACCTATTTTCTTATGCTTCTATAACCGAAAGTAAAGCAAGTGATATATATTTATGTGTGTATAGGAATTGTTATACCATAAAAGGTGTAGACATAAATTTGAATTTCCATCCCTTGATGGTTCCTACTAGGAACCAAGATTGGGCATCCATTATAGCATCTATATATTTGGTTTAAATGGGTTCAACTATGAGTTATTATATGATGGTAACTATTGAGACTATTGGTTCTGCTCCTCCTGATTTAACATCTATATTGTGACTCATGGTCAAAATTACTGACTGATAATCTTATCACCGACTAAACGATAGCCACATCAAGCTCTCAAATGACAACAGACGATAATAAGTTGATTGGATGACTCCCAACCAACAAAATCGACTCTTAGTCAATCTTGGTGCTCGATCAGTGGTCCATAACCATACCAATGATCGACTGTCGATCAGTCTACCGATTGACAATCGGCTTCTTTTAATCGGTTCTCCAATAAATGGGATGACTCTAAAAACATGTACTAGCTGATCAATCGAAATATCAGAGCTATCGATGGTCGGTTGGGTCAATAATAATATTGACTTATAGTCGGTATGACATATACTCTCTATTGGGGATAAACCCCGCTTCCGTTGAAGTTCAGTCTGATGCTTAGCCTAATGTAATTGATAATCATAGAAGAGCTTTGATCGAGAATTCTCCAGCAGCCAAACTTCTTTCGGACTTCTCCTTCAGTCGAATTTCTCTAGCAATCGAATTTCTTCAGAACTTCTCCTTCAGTCGGATTTCTACAAGAGCCGAACTCCTTCCGGACCTCTTCTTTAGTCGAATTCCTCCAGGAGTCGAACTTCTTTCGAACCTCTCCTTCAGTCGGATTCCTTCAGAAGCCAAACTCCTTCTAGACTTCTCCATCAGTTGAACTCCATCCGGATTCCTCCAGTGGATTACTTCCAGATTTTAAGTAGTATTTTCCTCGGATGATCCCCTCTAATCGTATTTTCTTTAGAAGTCCAAACTCCTTTGGAATTGATATATATTAAAGCTCTTCACTAACCAACGCCTGCTTCCTCTAGACTTCGACTATTAAATCTCAACGAATGGACGACACCTCTCTCCATAATAAATTTCACGTGGCCCCGAGCGGTCCACTACCAGACGATTATGGCCACATAGGCTCCATCTATAAAAGAGACCCTCCAGATATATTTTCTCTAAGCTCTCTTCTTCTTTCCAAAATTTTACTGAATTCTTACTTGAGCACTCCATTTCTTTTAGTCAGAAGAGCTGACTTGATCGTCGAAGGATCCTGTCGGAGCCACCACCATCGACTCCAGATGGGATTTTATTTTGTAGGTTACCAGCGGCGACCTCTTCTTCTCCAACTCCAGGTCGATTCGACGTCAACTAGATTCTGCACCAAGAAGATTGATGCTAGAGGAAAGGCCATGACGAGATGATGGAAGAAACTAGTACTCAGCACTTAAGCCAAGTACCATCTTTTTCTTCGATCAAATGAGCCATCAGTTTGCGGCTCGCTTCGTCAACAGCCGACGTCCCCACTGAGGTTTGGATTTTCTGATGAATATCAAGTAGAAAAAGGAAGAATCTATCCGAGCTTATGTCACTTGGTTTAATGCTGCTGCATTGAAGGTTCGGAATCTGGACCAATCTATTGTAATGGCCGCACTCAAGGATGGCCTTCAGAAGAATGATTTGCTATTCTCCCTAGAAAAGAAGTACCTCAGGGGTTTTGTTGATTTGCTAGCTCGGGCTGAAGGATATGCCCGAATAGAAGAAGCCTTCAAGTTGAAGGATGAGGAAGCCATTGGATAGCGATGGATGGGCGAGTCTAATAAAACCGCAACTGATGGAGGGCCGAATGAAGTTCGACCATGCTTACAGACTTCCTCCGAGCGCAAGCAAATCCGAACTTTTCCTCGAGCTCATCGTCAAAGAAGCTCCGATAGAAGGATACGACGAAGTTCTTCCCCCATAAGGTTTCACAACTACACCCTCCTTAATGCTCTACAGACGTCGGTCTGAAGCAAGAGAAGATCGATCAAGAGCACTGCCGCAGTCAGAACCACCAAGGAGGAAGGAACAATAAGAAGATCGATCGTTTCTCGGCATCATCAATACTATCTTTGGGGGACTTAGTGCTTCGGTGAGCTACCATCTCTTAGCCTCAGAGCTAGGAAAAGCTTGCCCCAAATTGGAAAGTCTCGTATAAAATAGAGAAGGTCGTCCGGTCTGGAGCTTATCGTCTGAAGGAGCTCGAAGGAACAACGGTCCTACGATCTTGGAATTCAGAAAATCTGAGAATGTACTGCCAGTAATTTTTCTTCAATAAATTTTTTTTATTTTAATATTATTATTTCTTGGTATAAAAACTATGTGATGATAGAAAAGAAGCAATCAAAAATGATCATGTTAGGAACGGAAGGAGAACCTCGCCCTAACATGAGCAAAGTCGAAGATCTCATTCATTTTAGATGAGATGAAAGAAGAGACCCTGACAACGACCCTTATGTGCTCTTACAGTCCGTTAGAAACAAACGAAGAACCTCATCCTAATGTGAGCAAAGTCGAAAATCTCGTTCATTTTAGATGAGATGAGGAAAGAGGCCCCAACAACGGCCCTTATGTGCCCCTACAGTCCGTTAGGAACAGAAGAAAAATCTCATCCTAATGTGAGCAAAGTCGAAGGCCTTATTTATTTTAGACGAGATGAGAGAAAAGGCCTCGACAATGGTCCTTATGTATTCCTACAGCCCATTAGAAATAGGAGAAGAATCTCATCCTAACGTGAGCAAAATTGAAGGCCTCGTTCATTTTAGATGAGATGAGGAGAGAGGCTCCGACAACAGTCCTAATGTGCTCCTACAGTCCATTAGAAATAGGAGGAGAACCTCATCCTAACGTGAGCAAAGTCGAAGGCCTCGTTCATTTTAGACGAGATGAGGAGAGAGGCCTTGACAACGACCTTAATATACCCCTACAGTCCATTAGGAACAGGAGGAGAACCTCATCCTAACATGAGCAAAATCGAAGGCTTCGTTCATTTTATACGATATGAGGAAAGAGGTTCTGACAATGGTCCTAATATGTCCCTACAGTCCATTAGGAATAGGAGGAGAACCTTATTCTAATGTAAGCAAAGTCGAAGGCCTCGTTCATTTTAGACGAGATGAGGGGAGAGATCCTGACAACGGTCCTAATGTGCTCCTACAGTCCGTTAGAAATAGGAGGAGAATCTCGTCCTGACATGAGCAAAGTCGAAGGCCTCATTCATTCTAGACGTTATGAGGAAAGAGGCCCTGACAATGGCCCTAATGTGCTCCTACAATCCATTAGAAATAGGAGGAGAATCTTATCCTAATGTGAGCAAAATCGAAGACCTCGTTCATTTTAGACGAGATGAGGGAAGAGGCTCCGATAATGGTCCTTATGTATTCCTACAATCCATTAAGAACAGAAGAAGAACCTCATCCTAATGTGAACAAAGTTGAAGATCTCGTTCATTTTAGACGAGATGAGAAGAGAAGCTCCGACTCGACTGGAGATAAGATCTCCCCCGAGCTACAACTTCAATAGAAGATAGGATCTATTTCAACCTCAATCGGAGATAAGATCTCCTCCGAGCTACAACTTCAATAGAAGATAGGATCTATTTCAACCTTGGTCGGAGATAAGATCTTTTCTGAGCTATAACTTCAACAGAAGATAGGATCTACTTCAACCTCGGTTGGAGATAAGATCTCTTCCGAGCTTCAACTTCAACAGAAGATAGGATCTCCTTCAATCTCGATTGGAGATAAGATCTCTCCTGAGCTTCAACTTTAAAAGAAGATAAGATCTCCTTCGAGCCTCAATCTCAACAGGAGATAAGATTTTTTCCGAGTTTCAACCTTGACTGAAGATAAGATCTCCTTCGAGTTTCAATCTCGACTGGAGATAAGATCTCCTCGAGCTTCAACTTCAACAGAAGATAGGATCTCCTTCAACCTCGATCGGAGATAAGATCTCTCCCGAGCTTCAACTTCAATAGGAGATAAGATCTTTCCTAAGTTTCAATCTCGATTGGAGATAAGATCTTTCTCGAGCTTCAATCTCAACATGAGATAAGATCTCCTCTGAGTTTTAATCTTGACTGAAGATAAGATCTCCTCCGAGCTTCAACTTCAGAAGAAGATAAGATCTCCATCGAGTTTCAACCTCAATGAATGCAGAGCTTAGAAAATAACTTTGGCAGTCGTCTTTTTTGTACTTTCTTCCTTTGAATTTTGAACTTGAAAATAGGGAGACTATTATTAAGGATAAATTCCGCTCTCGCCGAAGTCCAATCTGATGCTTAGCCTAATATAACTAGTAATCATAGAAGAGCTTCGATTGAGAATTATCCAGCAGTCGAACTTCTTCTGAACTTCTTCTTCAGTCGGATTCCTCTAGAACTTCTCCTTCAGTCGAATTCCTACAGGAGCCGAACTTCTTTCGGACCTCTTCTTCAGTCAGATTTCTATAGGAGCCAAACTTCTTTCGGACCTCTCCTTCAGTCGGATTCCTCCAGGAGCCAAACTTCTTTTGGACTTCTCTATCAGTTGAACTCCATTCGAATTTCTCTAATGGATTACTTTCAGATTTCAAGTAGTATTCCTCCTGGATGATTCTCTCTAGCCGTATTTTCTTTAGGAGTTCGAACTTCTTTGGAATTGATATATGCCAAAGCTCTTCACCAACCAACGCCTGCTTCCTCCGGACTTTAACTATTAAATCTCAACAAATAGGCGACATCTCTTTCTGTAATAAATTTCACGTGGCTCCGAGCGGTCCACTATCGGATGGTTATGGTAATAAATTCTACGTGATCCTGAGCGGTCCACTATCGAACGGTTACGACTATACAAGCTCCATCTATAAAAGAGATTCTTCAGATACGTTTTCTCTAAGCTTTCTTCTTTTTTTCAAAATTTTATTAAATTTTTATCCGAGCACTCTATTTTTGTTGGCCAGAAGAGCTGACTTAATCGTCGGAGGATCCTACCAGAGCCACCACCATCGATTTCGGATGAAACTTTATTTTGCAGCTCACCGGTGGCAACCTCTTCTTTCCTAACTCCAACTCAATCCGACGTCAACCAGATTCTACACCAACACTCTTGATGCAGAATATGTATAACGATCTTTCCACAATCATATAATGAGCATTAACTGCTCATTTAATATCGAAATAAGCAGAACCCACCATGTCTGACCGTTATAAATGAGTACTAATCATTTGCCTATAAAAAGAAAAGTAAACAAGGTGCATGGATAAGATAATTCTGAGCAATACTCTGTCAATCTTAATCCAACTTACCTGTTCGACCACTCCTCTATTAATTTAAGCATCGGAGGGTTCCACCAAAAATACTTTCGGTCTATATGAACTTCTTTTGCAGATGATCTTTTTTGACGGTGGGTGCATCAGAGGATTGGCTGCAACAGTAACTATCTATCTATATGATAAAAGAAATGGATGATTAAAGCAACCTTTTATCCCATCTCATATCTTCTATGCAGTTTTTAAACCTAGCAGGATATTGAGCTATGAGAAAGCATCCATTTCAACTGTAAATGAATTTCATCCACAAATTCACAAAACAATAAGGAACAAGACATTTAAGAACATAATAAGAATCTAAAGCATGTAATCCTAGTTAGATAAGGATTTTGAAAATATTGATTATGTGCTTCTAGAAGATATATTATCGATCTTTCTTCTTGTTAAAGTTTTGATTCTCATCAATTTCTATATATAAATATATATATATATATATATATATTTTCCTTCACTTATTTGTGAAAGCCTTTTCAAACCCATCAATAAAAAGATAATGTTTTTTATTTCAAACACTGCACGCCTAATCTTTTCCAAAGAAGTATATGCACCCACCAATAAAAAGAGAATACTTTGTGATTCATGCATGTATGGATGATTTTCACCTATAGACTATGGAGCATGGTCTATGTAATATGCATCATAAATACTTATATTTACAATCACTAGCATGTTTTATTATGTCCTTGAAAAAATAAAATTAAGTTACCTCGCATTTTTTTGTATAGATTTATCTTGCAATTGCTGGTGAGTATAATATTTGTATGCATTGTGATCTTAAAGCCTGAGCACAATAATGTGCATCTTCGACATATCACATGCACTAATCTTCAAGTGTGAGAGATGCGCATCATGTGATAGGTGCTCTAATTATTGTTCATGTATGCTTATCTTAGGTGAAGCTATCTATATATTTTTTATTGTCATATGTGACAGGTGCAAATCAATTTTTCCCAACACAAATAAGAAAAAAAGTTTAATTGATATCGTCTAAAATATTGGAAACCAGGCTTTTCTGATCCATGCCACCAATCCCTTTTCTTTTTCTGATTTGGGTCGTATTTTGTTATTGATATGTTGGGCATACAATATACAAGATCTCAGTACTTTGGGGCCTATCCCTCTTGAATGCTCAAAAAGAGGAGAAGAAGAAGAAGCGGAGGAAAGCGTACCAATCTCTTTTTCATGCTCTTTGTATTGATAGACATCATGTTGCTTCAAATATATATTAAAATATTTTTTATTATATATTAGTAAAATTTATAATTTTTAATATAAATTATGTTATCAGTAAGTTGCACTTGAGGATATTTTTTAAATATTATTTTTTAAATAATTAATTTTAAAAATACTATCTTTTTAAATTTATTTTCGAAACTATCCTTGTTGTGGTAAGGTGGCGGTGATGTGGCGAAATTGTATGTTGGACATGCGACTTCGAACTTAAAATCGCATGTTGAACATGCCATTTTAAGCTCTTCATGAAAAAATAAACTAAAAAATAAAATTGCATGCAGGAGATGCGATATGAATCGCATCTTCAACATGTATTCTCCTTTTTTTTCCTCACGCATCGCCCGACTGCTTTTTTTTTCTTGTTCTGATCTATTCTTCATCAGGGCCAGGGGAGGGGATGGTGGCATTGTCGGGCTGCGGTCGTGCAGGTTGCAGGAGGCACTCGGAGCGGGGGAGGGGAGGGGGTTGGCGGTGCCTCCGGTGTGGCCAGTTGGGAGGGGAGTGTTAGGATAGATCTACAACTGCAGAACATGGATCACCCGCCCAAGATCATCTGAAGGAGATATGGCACCATCTGTTGCTATGGAAAGATAGAAGAAGACAAACGAACACAATCATATGCATGATTCGGCCCAAGTGCCTACATCCATGGGATATGCAATGCTTCACTATCGAGAAAAAATAACAAAGAAGATATAATCTCAACACTCCAATATTCTCTCAGGATCTAGAAGCACTCACCCATACAATGCTCTCAAAGTAATCCCAAGAAGATCCACAAAAGCTATAAGATGCTTTGCCCTCGCAGCCTCCTTATCGGATGCTATGCATTTGTTGCTTCTCTCTTTTACGGGCTGCATGTACTCGACGCTTTGCCAAGCTCCTCTTGATGGTTGTCTGAGCCTCTCTACGTGCCTCTCACGCCACACGCACTATCTTTTCTGCTTCACAGCACCTCAGTCCTTTAAATAGGATGAGAATCCTCTTTTCAGTAGTTCACAAGAGTCCTCACAGGGCTCGTTCTTCTAATATGAGTTGAACATATCCTTGATAGAGTCTTGGAAAGTTTTTCGACTTTTAGATCATGACCGCAATCCTCCATGGTTGCTGAATCCTGTGGTCCATGCATAACTCTCGTAGACTCCTTGGATTAATCACAATCCGAGTTCAAACAAAAAAATCCATCGTGTTCTGTTCGCCTCCATCGAGCCGGCTCGATTAAAGGTTGAGCTGGTTTGACTGCGTCTCGTTTGGACTCCTACTATCTATCTGCCTGAGAGAGCCGACTTGAATATAGTTCGAGCCGGTTTGATCTCAATTCGAGCTGGCTCGACCGCGTATTAGAGCCGGCCCGATTGCTATGCTGAAAACTGATTCTCTTCTTGCTATGGATCGAATTCGAGGCATCAAATTCTAACAATCTCCATCTCGACTCGACATTCGGCCTCCACCTAACTTTGAAAGCTTATGATCCATCTCGCCCCCATATCCTGGGATACGCCTGCTGATCATGGATGAATAAACGTGGAAGTCGAGCCAGGCCACTCGATCCCACCTCCATCAATGATTGTGATCCTCCTGTCCTGAGATCTACTCGGAGAATTATCCTATGGTAATAGGAACTTCACTCTACGATATCGCCTCTCATCCTTCCGAGTCTCCCATCTCGTGCTCGATCCATCTCCACCTGAAGCTCCATCTTGTATTAGACTCCCTCTGGCTCTTGAAGCTTCACCTCGCACTAGACTTTCTGTCAGATAGTAATGTCCTCTTATTTTCTTCTTCCCTTCTGATATCATCCTATTACCGCATGTGATCTTCAAAATTTTATCATCAGCTATCCATCTGTAACCGTTTAAATCCAGTCTGCTAAGTGAGATAAGATTCCACCTAAAATCGAGTATATATCGGACCTCTTCCAATCTTCTAACTGCACCATCATGTGTCTTTCAGCTGACCATTCCAATGCCTCTGATCGCACAGTTCGATCCATCCGGTAGATAAACAATGCCATCACTGCTCTCCAGGGAGTCAAACTGCTTATTTCTACAATAAACATGATATGCACATGCAAAATCTAAAATCCACTATTGGAAAGAACTAGATATCTCATCCGATATCTTTAGGACATCATCCTCTAACTTGCTACTAGTCATCGCTGCAATAGCCCTCGTTCGATCCTTGAGTTATGGGCAATCCTTGACTCAATGCCCCAACTCGTCGTACTTGTAGCATCTGATCTTGCTAGGATCTCTCATCTTGGACCTGGATCGTCCTTCTTGCGATCTTTTATCGCTCCGTCTACTGCCTCCTATTCCTTTAGAAATCGTTAAAGCTGAGCTGCTACCATCTGAGCTCGAAGTTGAGATCTTTCTTCTGAGAACCTCATTTCGGAGTATCGCTGTAATGACTTCGTCCATCTTAATGATGCTTTTTTCTACTAAAAGAGCAATCACCAAGAACTCATACGAAGAGGGAGCGATGCTAGCAAGATCAACGCCTTGGTCTTCTTCTTGTACATGAGAGCATCCACCTTGATTATGCCCTTCTTCTAACTTGATCACCACTACAGCAATCTCTGGTACAACCTAACTCCTCCTGGCTCTGATACCACTATTAAGATAGATCCACAACTGCGGAATATTGATCACCCATCCAAGATCGCTTGTAGGATATATGACACCATCTGTTGCTATGGAAAGATAAAAAAGATAAACGAACACAACCATATACGTGGTTCGGCCCAAGTGCCTACATCCATAGGACATGCAATGCTTCACTACCGAAAAAAATAATAGAGGAGATACAATCTCAACTCTCCAACCCTCTCTCAGGATCCAGAAGCACTCACCCATACAATGCTCTCAAAGTAATCCCAAAAAGATCCACAAAAGCTACAAGATGCTTTACCCTCACAGCCTCCTCGTCGGATGCTATGCACCTGTTGCTTCTCTCTCTCACGGGTTGCACATACTCGGTGCTCTGCCAAGCTCCTCTCAGTGATTGCCTGAGCCTCTCTACGTGCCTCTCACGCCACAAGCGCCATCTTTTTTGCTCCATAGCACCTCAGTCCTTTAAATATGATGAGAATCCTCTTCTCAGCAGTTCATAGGAGTTCTAACGGGCTCGTTCTCCTAATATAAGTCAAACATGTCCTTGATGGAGTCTTGGAATATTTTTCAATCTTCAGATCATGACCGCAACCAACCATAGCTGCTGAATGCTGTGGTCCACGTGCAACTCCCGTAGATCCCTTGGATTAATTACAATCCGAGTCCAAATAGGAAAAACCCCATCGTGTTCTATTCGCCTCCAATGAGCTAACTCGGTTAGGGGTCGAGCTGACTTGACTATGTCTCATCCAAACTCCTACTGTCTGTCTGCTTGAGAGAGCCGGCTCGGCTATGGTTCGAGCAAACTTGATCTTAATCCAAGCTGGCTCGATCGCGTATCAGAGCCGGCCTGACTGCTGTACTGAAAATTGATTCTCTTCTTGTTGTGGATCGAATTCGAGGCATCGAATTCTATTAATTTTTACCTCAACTCAACATTCGGCCTCACCTAACTTTGAGAGCTTGTGATCTGTATCGCCCCCATACCCTATGATACGCCTGTTGATCATGGATGGACAAACATGGGAGTCGAGCCAAGCCATTCGATCCCACCTCTATTAATGACTGTAATCCTCCTGACCTGAGATCTACTCGGAGAATTCTCCTACAGCAATAGGAACTTCACTCTACGATATCGTCTCTCATCCTCCCGAGTCTTCCATCTCGTGCTTGATCCATCTCTACCTAGAGCTCCACCTTGCATTGGGCTCCCTTTGGATCTTGAAGCTTCACCTTGCATTGGATTTCCTGCCATATAGTAATGTCCTCTTGTCTTTTTTTCCCCTCTGATATCATCCTATTGCTATACATGACCTTCAAGATTCCATTACCAGCTACCCATCTATAGCCATTTAAATCCAGTCTGCTCAGTGAGATAAGATTCCATCTGAAATCGGGTATATATCGGACCTCTCCCAATCTTCTAACTGCACCATCATGTATCTTCCAGTTGACCATCCCAATGCCTCTGATCGTACAACTCGATCCATTTGGCAGATAAACAGTGCCATCACTGCTCTCCAGAAAGTCAAACTACTTCTTTCTGCAACAAATTTGATATGTGCATGCAAAATCTAAAATCCACTACTGGGAAGAACTAAATACCTCATCAGATATCTCTGGGACATCATCCTCTGACTTGCTATTAGTCATCGCTGTAGTAGCCCTCGTTCGATCCTTGAGTTATTGGCAATCCTTGACTTGATGCCCCAACTCATCGCACCTGTAACATCTGATCTTGCTAGGATCCCTCATCTTGGACCTGGATTATTTTCTTTGCGATCCTCTGTCACTCCATCTACTGCCTTCTGCTCCTCTAGAAATCGCCAAAGCTGAGCTGCCACCATCTAAACTCAAAGCTGGGTTCTCCCTCCTGAGAACCTCATTCTGGAGTATCGCTATAGTAACGTCGTCCATCTTGATGGTGGTCTTTTTCATTAGAAGAGCAGTCACTAAGAACTCATACGAAAGAGGAAGCGATGCTAGCAAGATCAATGCTCTGGTCTTCTTCTTGTACATGAGAGCATCCATCTTGATTGTGCCCTTCTTCTAACTTGATCACCACCACAGCAATCCTTAGTACAACCTAACCTTTTCTGGCTCTGATACCACTATTAGGATAGATCCACAACTGCGGAATATGGATCACCCATCCAAGATCACCTGTAGGAGATATGACACCATCTGTTGCTATGAAAAGATAGAAGAAGATAAACAAACACAACCATATATGTGGTTCGGTCCAAGTGCCTACATCTACGGGACATGCAATGCTTCACGACCGAGAAAGAATAATAAAGAAGATACAATCTCAACTCTCCAATCCTCTCTTAGGATCCAGAAGCACTCATCCATATAATACTCTCAAAGTAATCCCAAAAAGATCCACAGAAGCTACAAGATGCTCTGTCCTCATAGCCTCATCATCGGATGCTATGCACCTATTGCTTTTCTCTCTCACGAGCTGCACGTACTATGTGCTCTGTCAAGCTCCTTTCAGTGGCTATCTGAGCCTCTCTACGTGCCTCTCATGCCACACGCGCCATTTTTTCTACTCCATAGCACCTTAGTCCTTTAAATAGGATGAGAATCCTCTTCTCAGCAATTCACAAGAGTCTTAACATGGCTCGTTCTACTGATATGAGTCGAACATATTCTTGATAGAGTCTTAGAATATTTTTTGATTTTTATATCATGACCACGACCCTCCATGGCCACTGGATCCTGTGGTCCATGCGCAACTCCTGTAGATCTCTTAGATTAATCATAATCTGAGTCCAAATAGAAAAAATACCGTCGTATTCTATTCGCCTCCATCGAGCCGACTCGATCAGGAGTCGAGCTGGCTTGACTGCGTCTCGTCCGAACTCCTGCTATCTGTCTGCCTAAGAGAGCTGGTTTAGCTGTGGTTCGAAGCGGCTCGATCTCAATCTAATCTGGCTTGACCGTGTATCAGAGCTGGCCCGACTGCTGTGCTAAAAATTGATTCTCTTCTTACTATAGATCGAATTCGAGGTGTCAAATCCTAATAGGAAGGGAGGATGGCGATGGTGCGGGGTCGCGGAGGATGAATGGGGCACCGAAGAAGGATGGAGGGCACGGACGGAAGGGGCACCGGCAAGGTTCGAGTTCTTGGAGGGGTGGTGGTGGTTGGGTGGAGCCGTAGGGGGCGCGATGTGTAGGCGGGCTTCGCTGCCACCAAGGGGGGCAGCGGTAGGTGCATCGGGGGGTGCTGTGGGAGGAAAGAAGGGAAATGGAGAGAAAACAAAAAGAGAAAAAAAGAAAAAAAAAGAAAATAATATTTTTATTATTAATTTAAAAAATAATATGTTATTAAAAAAATATTTTAGTAAACATTATTTTAGTAAAATATGTTATTATGAAAAAAATAAAACATTATTTTAGAAAATATGTTATTATTAAGAAATAATAAAATATTATGTTAGAAATAATAATAAAATATTATTATTTTATTAATAATAAAAAATATTATTTTAATCTTATTATTATTTTAGTAACTTTACTTATCGAATCAATCTAGAATTTTTTAAGTATTTTTTAAAAATAATATTTTTATTATTAATTTTAAAATACTATTTATATACTAACATATTATTTTTAAAAAATTTATTTTTTAAAATGTAATAATAAAATATTATTTTAATAATATGTTATTATTAATAATATAATAAATAACATATTTTTATTAATAATATGTTATTATTAATAGAAATAATATTTTTTAAAAATAAAAATAAATAACATATTTATTAATAAAAATAAATAACATATTTTTATTCATTTTTTGAAATAAGTTTTATTATTAAAATAATATTTCATTAAAATAATAATAATTTTTTTTTTGATTAATAGTAAAATATTATTGTTTGATTAATAATAAAATATTAGTTAATTATTTGGGGAATGAAAGAAAAAAGAAAAAAAAATATTTGGGGAGGGGAGGAAAAAAGAAAAAATATATTTATTAATAATTTAAAAATACTATTTGTATATTAAAATATTATTTTCAAAAAAAATATTTCTTAAAAATTAATAATAAAACATTCTTTTATAAAGAAAATAATATTTTTTAAATATTTTATTATACAAATAATATTATTATACATATAATGTTTTATTATTTTCTTATTATATAAATAATATTTTTTTATTATTATTAATACTTTAAATAATATTTTATGATTTTTAAAAATAATATTTTTATAATAATATATTATTTTAAAAAAATATTTTTTAAAAAACTAATAATAAAATTATAACATATTATTTAAAAATGATGTGATATAATAGTAAAATATATTTTATTATTTTTAATAATAATATTTTTTAAATATTATATTTAAATTAATATAAAAATATTATTTTTTTTGCCTCCTCCTTAAATTTTTTTTAAAATTTTTTTTTATTATTTTTTTATTTTTCATATTTTCTTTCCACAGCACTCTCTCCAGCGCACCCGCCACCCTCCTCTCCCCTCGCCCCCTACCCCCTCCCCCGTGCCTCCCTTGGCGGCAGCGAAGCCCGCCCGCATGCTGCGCCTTCGAGCATGAGAAAAAAAAAAGCATGCTGATGTTATTTTACTAAAATCATATCTCCAATATGTGATTTTATTTTTTTATTTTATTTTTTATAAAATATAATTTTAAGTCCGAAATTCAATGTCCAACCGCATGAATAATTCCGGAGATAGTTTTAAAGGGATAATATTTTTAATTATTTAAAAAATAATACTTAAAAAAAAAAAAATCCCTGCACTTGATCTTAAGCCACAAGTCTGGGGAAGTATTTGTCATCTGTAACGGTGTAACCTAACGAGCTTACCGTCGATCTCACGCTCGGTCCCCCGCATCACCGTCTGTTGTCGGTAGCGCTCGTTAAACCCCGCTCCCATGTGATCGACGCCAGGAAGCTTCTTCCGACCCTTCCCGCACCCAGGGCCCGTAGAGCGAGGAAGCGAGCGAGCGAAGGGAAGAAGAGAACCTCCAAACCCCGCAACGATGGTGGCGACGAATCTCAAATCGGAGACGATGGCTCTGATGGAGAGGAGAGCGTTGATGGAGGCCGAGATGAATGCGATTATCGAGTCTCTCTGCGGTCCTGGCGGTCCTGGAATCTCCGGCAGCCTCGTCGATCGTGAGGCAAGCTCTCCCTTTCTTGCCACCAATCCCTCAACAGCAGTTTTAATCTCATTTTATAGCTTCGGATCGATTGAATCCTTAAAATATCCAATAGAAAAATCTCTGTTGTCGCTCTCCAATATCGTGAATTTTTTCCACGGTGCTTCAGGGATTCCCGAGGTCAGATATCGACATCCAGGCCATTCGATCTCAGCGTGCTCGACTTGCCGGTATGCCTATTTTTAATTTTTTTTGGATGATTCTATTCTCATTGGAAGTTTGTCGTGGGAATTGTAACTCTAGCCCTAGCATGAATCCTGTTCTTTAATTTTCTTGCATTTGTTTACTTTGTTGTCTTTTTCCCCATCCCTGTCATAATAGTGTTCATCGAAGTGTTCGGTAATGGGGGCCTTTGGTAAGACATTGGATCATCTAACCCTCGGGGTTTAGGGGATGAGTGAAAGATGGAGGTACGAGTAAATACTGGATAGGGTATTCAGTCGCCTCCCTTATGGTAATGGAAGTGGAAATTCGCTAGTTGGATATATCTGCAGCTACAACGTTTCATGATTAACTGGAACAGGTAAGGGGAACCTAGGTGAAGGTTCTTAACTTAGAATCGTAGGGATTGATGCCAGGATGAACCAAGACATTGATTTATCTTGTTCCAGATATTGGACAGCTGGTCCAATGGAATAAAATCATATGTGACTAAAACATGGGATGTCAAGGAGAAGTTGTTTGATTGGGGAGAGAGATTTCACCAATGTAGGATACAAGCTTGCTCAAAATAAATCACCCTCCTTATTCTACTTTTGGAGGATTCTTTGATCGGTGACTTACCCAATTAAGTTAGATCCTCCTCCCACCCTCACTGCCGGTTTTCTCACCTCTGGCTATATATGAGGCTATTCCAGCAGTAACTTGTCCAGGATCTCAAACAGGCCCTAAAAGTATATCCTATCAATAAATTTGTTTTTTTCACAATGTTGAGATATGCTAATATTTTGCCGACGTTATAATATTCAATATATCAAATTTCCAGCTGATGTAGTGAAAACAAATTTGAAAATTTGTTTTCTGCATTGATTTTTAGTATTCAATAATTGTAAACTTGTAGAACTATAAAATTTCTATTTTATTGGTCAAGATTCCAGGGTATATCAGTTTATATCAGCCCATATACCGAGAATTGGTATTTTGTATTTATCAAATTGGTTAGTGCGGAATACTGACATAATCCATTGCCCTAGATGTTTGCTTCTTGCTTGCATAAACTTGTAGTGGGAAGCGATGTTATATCTCCAATTCTGGCTGTTTTGTAGGTTTTCAGCAAGAAAGTAAAATCACCTCTTGTTGATTGTCTGTAGATTCTGCAGCAAGCAACTAAAATCATCTTTACCTAGAATTTCACACTAAAACTTGGTCTTGTCTATACCATCTGTATATACTAAAAGGATTGTTGGAGGGTCCTTTGGGTCTGTCAAATTTGCCCATAAGTGGAATGCTACTGAGATAATATGTAAATCTATATTACTTGATGAGAACTAACATGGATACTTTAGGAAATTACATTATGTGGATAGAACTGTAATTGTGACAAAATTTTAATTCTTGTCATCCCTCCCTCCCTTGAAATTTTATTTAACCAGCTAGATTTCTGATATCTATGGTCTCTCCCTCCATTTGACCCCCCTTTTTTTCGTCTAACTTCCAAACTCCCTATCATATCCCCAAACAATCTCTGTATCTCTTCTAGTTTTCCTCATCTTTGTTGCCAAAATCTGCATGTGATTAAGAAGGAGCATAGGTAATGGGGAAAAAATTGTCTCTCAAATGTTAGGTGGGTCGCAAGCTATGAAATTTTATAAACTTCATCAAAAGAAAGTCAACTTGATGGTGCATATCTGAAGTCCAAACAGGCTTCCATGTCCGACTGCTATTGAAGAGCAAGATTGCAGATGCATGATGAGCAAGATTGTCGTTAGCTAACATGCCTTGTATATATGGCACAAAGGCCATCTTGGTTGTATTATTTTGGGTAAGAAAATAAAATTGGAAGGGTTTGAAATAATTCAATGAATGCATCTCTCATGTTTTACTTGTGATTTTCACTATCCAATATATATTTATTAGAGCAAGGACACCTGGACTGATAATGGAAGATATTATTCATCAGCAGGGGTTCATGGATCTGGTGATGATATGATGCAACAGAGATACTAGATACTGTAGCATGTTGTTCAAAATTCCATACAATTTTGTTTTCATGGTGTTTCCTATCTCATTATAGCTTTTGTTGTGTTAAGACAAGCAATTCTGTGACTATGAATGGGATTTCATTTTCGTAGACCATATTTTGAGGTTATTTCTTTCCAATGGATATGACATGATGTTGTTTAGATAAT